>JAAAKG020134111.1:0-13951 GCA_010014905.2 Druon quercuslanigerum | reverse complement strand
GAGGGATGTTTGAAAAATTGGAAGCTCTCATACAAGGGTTTAGGAAGGAAAGAAGAAAGCGATTGGCATATATGAATAGGGATATGAATAGGCAGGGAAACGATGTAAGGGGGGAAGTGAAAAAGGTAAGAGAAAAATGGGAAGAATGAGATAAACGCTGGAAGGAGGAGAAAGACAAAGTTTGGGGTAAACTAGAGAGCATAGAGAATAGACATAGAGAGTTTGAGGAACTGAGAAATAGTGAGTTGAAACAGCTGGAAGAACGAAAAAGTAATTTAGAAATTAGAAATGAGCATATGGGGAAACAAGAAAAGAATGAGAAAATAGTCAAAGGGGATGAAAAGAACGTGCAAAGTGAAAATGAAAGATTGAAGAAAAGACAGAGTGCGATTGAAAGAAGATTGGAAGGGGAAGAAAAGGCAAAGAGGAAAAATAACTTAGTAATTAAGGGACTGAAAGTGGAGAGTGAAAAAGGCGAAGTGGAAATAAATAATCTTTTGAGACACATAAGAGTGCAGGTAAGGGTAGAAGGAGTTAAGCGAATAGGAGGGACGAAGAAAATAAAAGAAAGAATGTTTTTAGTAAAAGTGGGGAGTGAGGAGGACAAAAAGAAAATTATGGAGGGAAAAAAATTATTTAGAGGAAGAAGGGAAAAAATTGAAGGAGATGTGACATGGCGGGAGAGGAAAAGGAGACGGCAAATAGAGCAGAGGGCTTGGGTAGAGAGAAAAAAAGGGGCACATCGTGTGGATAGGGAGAGACAGGTTATGGATAAATGGGGAGGAGTAGTGCTGGGATGAAGAATTAGAAGAAATAAGAAAAAAATGAAAAAGTTTTGAGATGAAACCTGTGTACCTGGGAAACCTGGGCAGATGAAAAGGACTGGAAGGGGATAAAAAGGCTGTTGGCAAAAGGTTATATGTGGACAATGCAAGAAGCAAGAAAAGAATACGTTAAAGGGAGAGGGATGGGAGGCATGGTTTCAGGAGCGAGACCAGAAGTAGGAGTAAAAGGGAGAAAAGATGGGGATTTGGAGGAAAAGGAGGAAAAGGGGTAGATAAATTTAAAGAGTTTAAACATAAGATGGAAAAGGAGAAGGTTAGGTGTGAAAAGATGAGAGAGTAGACTCGTTAATTGAAAGGTTGAAGGGTTCGATTGAGAAGGTAGAGGATAAGCTGGGTACTAAAGAAGAAAGAGTAGGGGTAGACAGATGCTGGTTGGACAAGGAATGCTGGGAGAGTAAAGAGAGGATGAAAGAGTGTGTTAAAAAATGGAAAAAAGGGGAATTTCAGGAGGAGTGTAACAAGAGAAAAAGAGAACACGAGAAGGTGCTGGAAAGTAAAAGATAAAGGGGGAAGGACGAATATAAGGCAGAAGTAGAAAAAGCGGTTAAAAAAGGTAGGGTGTGTGATCTGATAAATAGGGAGAGCAATATAAGACCAATGGTGGATGGGAATGAAATAACAAGAAAAAAAATGGATGAGGCAAAAGAGCTTACGCGGACGACGTAGTTCTGTTAGCAGACGACGAGAAGGGGGTGAATCTAATGATCAGAATATTCGAAGAGTATATGGGAGAAAAAGATCTGACGGTAAAAGTGGATAAGACAAAGGTGATGTGCTTCAGAAAGAGAAAGAGCCAAATAAATTACGTTTTGAAGATTAACGGACAAACAGTGGAAGTTGTGGAGGAGTTCTGTTACCTAGGTTTTTGATTTAAGGCAGAAGGGGGAAATGAGCTGCAGGTGAGGAAAAGAATTCAATGTGCGAGTAAAGTGGTGGGCCAAGTATGGGGTATAGGGACATAGGGTATAGGGGTACAGGGTTCAAGGACGATTCGAGAACGAGGGTCTGGTTGTTTGATGCGTTGGTTTGGGCGGTACTGTGTTATGGAGTGAAGATCTAGGGATGAAAAGAACGTAGGAAAGTTCAGAGCATGCATGAGCGATTTTTGAGATGGGTAATGGGGATTAGCTGGAGTTGCCCAGGATACATGTTAATGGAAGAATTAGGGTGGGAAAAAATGGTTACTAGGCAAATTAAGAAAGCCTGGAGATTTGAAGAGAAGTTAAAAAGGGGAGAGGGAAGCTGAATAACACAAGCATGTTTGGGCGAAATTCGAAACAATGAGGCGAAGGGTTTGTAATATACGAGAAGGGGTTATGGAATAGCAGGACATAGACTTAGAACTATTAGTAAAGCAAAGAGATGAGAGATGGACAAGGATTATGGATTCGAGGTACAATATATGCTTTATGGTGGTAAAATGGTTGGCGAAACCAGAATATCTGCAAAAAATTAAAAAAAAAAAAGAAAAATGGAGTAGAGTTGTACTGTTTAGAACGGAAGAAGGAATGAGAGCATGCATGCAGATATTGGATGGATGAAGAGGAGAATCTATGTAGGGTACGTGGATGCGGAATGAAAACATCGGGACATATATTAGAGAGATGTACAGGAGAAGAAGATGGAGAGTTGAGCGTAAATGAGTGTGTGAGGTGGATTTTGGATGGCAATGGACAGTGAGCGATATGGATGAAGAAACTGAAAGAAGTAAGGGAAAGCAAGGAAGCAGGGCAGAGCCAAACGCGTAGTCCTGAGAAAGGACATTTTTTACTTTTTTTACATTTGTTTATACTATGGAAGGTGAAATAGTAGAACATAAGTAGTAGTTAAGTTAGACTGAGGATGAAATTGTAAATATATGTACAGGGGGCGGAGGCTCTCAAACCCGTAAAAGGCAGAGATTAAATGTATACACTAGACCAATATTAACAATTTTAAGTAAGAAAAATGCCAGAAGTGTCGCGGTGCGTACTCGAATGAAGAAAAAACGCGAAAGACTCGTTTGAAAGTCACAACCACAGGTTAATAACTTCCGAATCGAGCCCCTTCCTAGGTCGTTCGGTCGACAGTCTGGCGACTGGCAACAGCCGATCCAATTTCCGGGGATATGTTGGACGAATTATTCTCGAAAAAACGGAAGCTGGAATCCCAAACCACGCTTGGGGATTAAAACGATGGTCGTTAAAAATGTGAAATATATCAATGTGTGCTGCGCTTATAAGCCGTTAAGTAATAAGTGTAAATATCCAATAATAGTAGAAGTGATAATATTTGTAGATATAGTCGTAATAGAAATATTAGTAACTATGGTAATCTCTTAAAACATGTATTCATCCTTGTTGGCGTATTCACAATATTTTGTGATCCTTATAAATTTTCAAAAGTTAATGCGTATATTTTTTACAAAATTATAGATGTTTGTATAATTTTAAATTATCAATAAAACAGTTTATATTTTACTTTGAAATTTTTTGAAATCCTTTTTTGTATAGCTCAATTAAGTTTCCTACCAAAAAGACGAAATTTGTTGGAATCCTATTATAAAAGATTAATTGCCGTTACAGGTACAGAACTCAACCCATGGTGTCTTCTAATTATTCTATACTAATATTTTGTAACATTCATTAAATATAAATAACATAGAAAAGAAAGGCATTTGGTTTATTCTTTTTCATGCGAAAATAAATAGGCGCGCGCTAGACTATTAGTTTTTAATACACTCCTATCACTAGCGAGTTTCGGGCAAGTTATATTGCTTTGAAATATCTTTCTGATACACCTATACCATAAAAATGACTTAGAATTAATTTGAGGGACTGATAACATTATCCTTTGGAAATCAGATCCAGAGATAAAAATTTCAAAAATAGAAAAATTTCTGAAAAAATGCTTAAAATATCGCCTCTAGATTTATTACTGACACACTCCTATCATTAACGAGTCTCTAATTTATTTTAGTGGTCGATCAAACCAAATTTTGAGATGAGGGCCAGAGCGATTTCTGCGAAACAACACTTGATTGCATTACAAAAATGCGTTTGTTATTGATGATATATGTATATCGGAACAGCCCCGTGCAAAACTTACGGTTCGGTTTTGATTCCTCTAGAATCAAACCGAAGGGCCTATGACAAAGCCACCGAACGCGTCCTCGGGTTGTGGATAGAGGGTCCCTGCCAAGGGTTTCTGCTGACTATGGTTACAAAAAATGTATAGACAGTCGCGGACAATTCTCCAGGGATGGTCCCAAAGGAATTCACCCCCAAACGGAGGTGTGAAAACCGTGCTGAAAGCTGAATGGCACCTGGGTGAGGTGTCTAGAACGGTGTCTCTGAGATACCAAGCGACCTCTCAGAGTTCTTAGCCTTATCATTGCATGCGGGGCTCTATAAGGATGGACGAACCCCTTTCTCTAGCTTTTCTTGAGAACAATAACAATTATTATGGGAACAACAATGATGACGCCAAACATAAACATAAACATAGACAAAATCACGACTTGCTAGAATGCTACTATGTGAGTGTAACCCCTGAACGAGAGAATTACATGGCACGACTGCATGCTCTGTTGCGCGAGAAACACCCAGAGCTATCGCATTTTCACATTAACGTCTGCGAAACCATGCCCAAGTTCTCCGAAGTTCGCCAGAACAAGCTGAAGCAGAGATAGGGAGGTGAAACAAAGACCAACCGCGGGCAGGCATCCGATAGAGGACGACCGATGCTTTATGACCTGGAGAAACATCAACATCCACGTTTCTTCCAAGCATAAAGATCTGACTGATATTGATAAAGAGCTTCGTGGAAAATTTTCCGAAGAGTCTGACCTCTGGGATATCAAGTGTTCTGTGTATAATGCAGCGAGAGCGTTGTCCGGGCAAAACAGTACGCTTCCCGCATTCAATTTGTGCTTGATCCGTTATCACACACTTAAAAAGTCAAAGCTTTTGACCACCAGGCAGAATATTGTTGAGAGAATACGGATACTATCTGAGGAAGAATGTCCAACCATCACCACAGAGGAGGCAGTGATCATCTGGCCCGTATATTCACATCATATATAAAGTCAGAAGAGCCAATTCAGGAGTGTTTGGGGGAGGGCACACAATACTCCTGCCCAAAATTGGCAACTTAGCTGACCCAAAGAATTACAGGCTAATCAATCGTCTGAACACAATGCAAAAAGGTTATTCACAGTTATCCTAAATTATAGAACTGTTCGGACAAGCGGATCTGTGTGGCAAGAAATGTATGAACAACGCGGCTCAAAGAAAGGCGTAGAAGGATATCGGGTGAACCTGCTTTTTTTTATTAGCGCAAAGCTTTCGATTCGAACTCCAATAGACTTCTCATATGTCTTTTGGAAAGCTTAAAGGTTCATCCACAAACCGTGAGCTGCATAGAGAGATTGATGCAACTTTAGAAAACCAGGTTCACCATGAGCCCACTCCTCTTTTGTCCCACATTATTGCCACTATCTCTAGCACTTCGCGATTCCCAGGGGTACCTTTGCGGCAAACCTGCAAATTGAAAGCATAAGTTGACTCATGGATTTTACATGGATGATATTAGGATCTATGCTAAAAATAAGGAGCAACTATATGTAGCTCTCGGGATTGTCGAAGGATACACTAATGAAATAGGAATAGAGTTTGGGTTAGAAAAATGCGCCAAGGTTTATTTGAAGCGAGGAAAACTTAATGGCATCTCTGAAGACCCTGAGCAGGAAAGAAACAAAGTATTTGCAACGAACATGTTTGCCGTCCCGGTAGTACTCTATTTATTTAGAGTAGTTCCATGGATGAAGAACGAGCTCAGATCCCTCGATATCGGGACATGAAAGGTTAAGCACATAAACAAAAGCATGCATCTTAAGTCTTCCGTTCCGCGACTCTACATCTCAGGCCGTCAAGGTGGTCGGGGAATATTGAATCTTGAATGTCTTCACGACAGGATTATTCTGGGTGTAGCATATAGAGTCGCAAATGGAAGAGAACCTCTTCTTAAAATGTTCAGGAAGCATGAAGTAGTGGGCAAAGGAGAGTTTCTGTACAAAGCTGCGGAGCAGGCTGTTGAAACACTCGGACTTAACTTTAGTATCACGGGTAAGAAAAATTCATCAAATCCTATCTATCTCGAGTACTCACTCCTGAAAGCCCGGATTCAGAAAGCACAAGATAAAAACTTCAGTGAAAATCTCCTCGATAAGAGGATGCACGGCATCTTCCACAGCAATGTAGAGGATCCGTCAAGGTCGTGTGAGCTAACTTTTTCTTTCCTTAAATCACCCGGATTGAAGTCGGGCACGGAGAGTTTCATTTTGGCATGCCAAGACGGTGGCATTTCCTCCTAAACATACTGTCTCCACATTTTGAGCCAAAACATTCCAGAGGATTGTTACAGGGCGTGCCATGTACACCCCGAGCATCTAGGACACATAATATCTAGTTCTCCAACTCATGCAGTAACGTACTACACTCAAAAGCACAATGCGGCACTGAAAGTGCTTTATTACCAACTCTGTCACTCTTACGACATTAACCTTAATATCTTTCCGCTAAACGCTCCTAGGGAAATAGAGCCATGTGTCGAGAATGAGAAGTGCCGCATATACTGGAAACTTATATTCTAGACAATTATTTCGGTTGCACACTCGAGGCCTGAAATAGTTCTCCTCGATTTCGAGAAGCGAACCATGTTGGTTATCGAATTTTCGGCACCAGCTGACACAAACATCATAGCCAAGGACAATGAAAAGAAAGAGAAGTATAGGGACCTTATAAGAGAGTTGCGACGATTGTACTCGGAATATTCTGTGAAATTAATCGTCCTTGTCATCAGCGCTCTTTGAGGTCCAAGCTTTCACTGGTTAATAGGCTTAAAAACATATCTGCGTGTGAACAGTATGCTAAAACACTTGCGAGGAAAATGCAGAGAGCGGTCGTCCTTGGGTCGCTCCACGTGAGGCGTGGTTATAGCTGAAATTTTACCGTGATTTCGCTGGGATCGAATGAAATTTTTCAGATTAGCACCCGATCCCAGCGAAATCCTGCGGTTGTCCTCATGGCAAACTTCTAATTGTATATACATTAAATCTTTGAATTGTAAAACTTCTAAATGTTTAACAGTTATTTATTTATTGACCGTTTAAATTGAAAAAATGTCAAGTCTTTCATTTTAAAATTCAAAAGAGATCAGTTTTTATAATTTTTAATGAAAATAAAATTTGTTTAAAAGAGTTCGGAACTTTTTTTTAGACCTGGAAAAATTTCGACATTGATCGAGATTAAAACGGCCACTCTGAATTAATAATAAAAACAATTTAATTATTGATTATTTTATTTTTAATGTAATTATTTGTTTCAATATATTCATAACTAAGGATTGACATATTTAAATCATTAATAATTTTGACAAAAATTGTATGAAAATAATAATTATCTATAATTTAGAATTATAATTTTTTTAATTGCAACAATTATTTAATAAAAACACAAAATAAATTATAATATAAAATATAAATTTAAATCTTAGCATGCTCATTTAAATATTTAATTTTACCACCATTCAACTTCTATTACTATAAGAAAATATTTCCGGTAAAAATTTGGAACCTATTTCAATTTTTCATTATTTTATGCCAACTGTATGATTAGTTCACTGGCCCGGATGCGAAGAACGTCTGCTACTACATGCACCTACACGGTCGATGCATAGGGCTGATATATATGCAAAACCGACGGGCTACTCACTAAGAAATTTCAAAATCTTGAAACTATGAATGCGACAGTCTCAATTAAATTCGCATGAAGAGTACTAAGATTTCTTTGAAATTGCTGGGAGCGCCCAGATCTCCAAAACTTCTCAAAATCGGGACTCTCCACGAGGAATCAGAATCGGATAAGCTTGGCGGCATTCGGATGGAGTCGACCGTTAGTTCGACTCACCGAGGGACCTAAAATTAAAATAATTTGACTACTAATTTCAGAAGTGTTCAGTCAAAAAAATCTAATCTATCAATCATTAATGTTTGAAATTTAACATTGCTTAAAAAGACATAATATTGAAAATATATGAATTTTTTTGATTGATTTATTGATGAAGAAAATTGAAATGATAACGTGTACATATATCCGAGAATTGACACCGTACCACGATTTGGTGCTAAATGTTCAAACATAACAAATAATTAATAAAAATAAAAATAAATGTTTAAAATAACCTGTAGGTCATAATTCTTCATCGGTTTTCCATGTTTAAAAAAAACAGCATTAAACTCTCATTAAATCTGTCGTAACCGATTTTTGAATTTTTGTTTGATTTTTGGTTTTGTTTGGTCGGTGGAAGAAAAAAAATGTTGATGTGAAGTTGCTTGTTATAAACAAATATTTGCAACAAATATGCAGTATGATGGATAATGTTTTTGTGAAATATATTTATGCATCGAAATCGCCCGTTTAGAGCAATGAGATGAAATGTGATCATGAACATGTGGTATTCGATATAATTTCCGATTGTCTTCGAATCTCATTGCCTGTGATGCACATTGATGTATTCTTCTCATCTGATATAATTTGTTAAGTTTATCAACAATTATTATAAACAAATGCTTGCTTTTAACAGTTTAAGGCAGAAACAAACAAAATTTTCTTCCGAATTTCTTCGACGCTTATTGTCTGTGATTGTGTGTTGCTGAATTTGTTAATGGGCAGAGTAGAAAGGAAGAGTTTTTGAGTGAGTGATTCAGTAATGAAAATAATAAAAGTGAAAAAGTGGGCAATATTTTGAGTGTTTGAGTCGATTTTGAATTGTGTGAGAGGTTAGTGTGTAGGGTAGGGAAACCGGTGCAGATAAGTAGCAGCGCCAAAACAGGCTAGGTAGAGATAAGCACGGAAGATCAGGTAGCAGTGTAGGGTAGTAGAGTTGCGAAAGAGGTTACGAAAGTTATATCAGTTTGATTAATAGTAAGAACTCAGACGAGGAAGTGTTCGGCAAACCGAAGCACGAGGAAAAAGTGTAAAAGTAGAGAGTTTTGGATCAATTGAGTAGTTTGTTAATAGAAAAAGGGATAGGGCCCATAGGAAAAGGGATAAGGCGGAGAGAGAAAGTAGTGAGGACAAGGTAGTAATAGGATTTACCCTTAAAATCCTAAAATGTACAGAACACGACCGGAAAAAGAAAAATTTGGAGCGGGGGATACAGAAGAGAGGGAAGACGAAGAATGAGTTGCATGTAGAGGGCAAATAGAAGAAGAAAATTTACAGTCGAGTGACGTGCGTAAAATGCCGTTAGAAGTAATGGGGATATATAAATAAAAGCAGGAGAAACGGGTAGAGAAAATAAAGAAGGAAATTAGGCGGGAAATGTCCGAGGTTAAGAGAAAAATTAGGAAATGGGAAGAAGTCAGGAAAAGACTAAAAAAAGGACGCAGATGCTCGAGAGAAGATTAGAAAAGCAGGAAAAGCCTAATAAAAAGGTAGAGTAACTGGAAGTTAGGATAAAAAATTAGAAAGCTCAAACCGGGAGATTGGAGTTGGGGACAGGGAAGGTTGAGAAAAATAGAACAAAGAATAGAAAAGAAAGAAAGAGAGGTAAGAAAAAGAAACATCATAAAGTGTAGAAATCGAAGAGCGAGGTGGAGAGAGAATGGCACTGGTGAAACTAAAGAAATTGGAACTTAAAAGGGAATTAAAGACAAAGAAGAGAATGTTATATGGAAGCTCAGAGAGAACAGAGGATGCTTTGACATGGTTTAGAAAAGAAGATGAAGTATAAGTTAAGGAAAATAGAAGAATATGATAGAAAAAAGGTAAGAAGAACATGGGTCAAGTATGGGAGAATACAGATAGAAGGTGTATGGTCCGATTGAACGAGCATAGAGAAGTGTTTGTAAAAAAAGAGGTGTCGGGAAACTAGGAGAGGGGCACGGGAGATATAGAAATAATAAATATTATGAAACAAAAAGATACGAGAAACGAAGGTAGGGAAGATTGGAGGATATGCTACTGGAATATAGCCAGCTTTGAAAGAAAGGATAGGGAGTTTATAAGAAATTGGACACAGTGGCATGTAGTAGTAATGATGGAGACGTGGCTAGATGAAAAGGGATGGGAAAGAGTAAGGGGAAGTTTAACAACAGGTTTGAATGGCAAGTTCAAAATGCAAAGAGAAACTATAAAGAAGGAAGACCAATAAGAGGAATGCTGTTGGGAGTAAGGAACAGATGTATGATAGAGAAGGATAACAAAAAGATAAAGTAACAAAAGGAAGAAGTAATAGTAGAAGAGATAAATATGGGAGGAGAGAGATGGAAGATAGTGGGGGTGTATGTGAACGGCGATATGCAGGAGAAATCAGAGGGTTTCAGAGAACCTTTGGAAGAAAATAATCAAATTGTTAGGCTTTTAATAGAAGGAGATTTTAATACGTAAACAGGAGATAGTGGAAGATGGGGATGGGGTAGAGAGCGAGGTAGAAAATCCGAAGATAAAATACTAAATGGGGGAAATGAAATTGTTACAGAGCATAGAGGAGATGGGATGGTTTATCCTAAATGAAAATATAGAGGGGGATGAGGAAGGGGAATATACAGATTCAGGAGAAAAAACGGGAACGGGAATTGATTTTGTGGAAGTGGACAAGGTAAGAGAGAAGGTCAAGAAACTAGAGGTATGTAATTTTATATATACGGATCACCTTTCCATAATGGTGACATTAGGGGAAAAAAGAGTAGTAACAACAAGGTTAAAAAGAAAGTAAAAGTAAAAAGAGCAGGAAGGAAAGAATGGTCAATGAAAGGTGAAGAACAGTTTCAGGGAAAAGGTCGGGAATATTAAATTGGGGGAAGGCAATGTAAACGAGGAGATGGAAATAATAAATAGATTTAGGAAAGAAATATTAGAGTACACAAGCAAAAAAGAAGTTATTGAAGGAGGGGATAGAAGTGGATCTGATGAGCAATGAAACACAAGAAGAAGGAAGTGAGAAGGGAATTAAGGAAATGAAGAAAAGGTACAAGGAGTGGAGAAAAATATAGGAGAAAAAAGGAGTCTACTGAGTTGTGTGATAAAAAAGGAGGAAAATAAAAGGTTTGAATTAGAGGCGGAGAAGGCAGGGTTAGAAGAGGTTTGGAATGTGGTACATAGAAAGGAAAGAAAAATGAGAAGTGTAAACCAGGATATTAAAATGGTAGAATGAAAAAAATATTTTATGGAATTACTTGGAGCGGTAGAGACAAAATTTAGGAAAGGAGGCAAATATAGTAGGGAAACAGATGAGGAGGAAGACATTACAAGCAAGGAAATAGTCAATATATTAGTTATGATGAAAGATGGAAAGGCACCTGGCATAGATGAGATTCCAAATGAAGTATGGAAATATGGGGGACAGAATTATAGAAATGGTCTTGGATAATGTGCAATAGAATATTGAGAAGAAAGGGTTAAAGAAAGGCAAAAAGGAAGAAGTTAAGGATTACACAGGAGTTGCACTAATACCAACATTGTATAAAGTATATTTGACTTATCGGAGAGGTTAAAGAATGAAGTTGATGAAAAAAGATAGAACCTCTAAATCAGACAGTGTTTAGAAAAGGGATAGGGGTTATGGACAATATATATGTTGTGAACTATCTAGTAACTAAGAAGATTAAAATAGAAAAAGGGCTATGATAACAATGTTCGGGGATCTAAAGGCGGCGTTCGACTCATTAGACCGAGGGGAGATAGAAAAAGTTATGATGAAAAAGGGGATAAGAGAGTGATTAATAAAGAGAGTTTCGGAATTTTTTAGGGAGATAAGAGCCCACTTTTATTTAATATATTAATATCAGATTTGGAAGAAGAAATGAGGAGAAAAGGTTGCAAAGGAGTTAGGATTGGGAAGGAAAAGATATACACAGAGAAGATATATGCAGAGGATGGAAAAGCAATGGCAGGCTTAATTACAGGATTAGAGAAATACTTAGATGGAAAAAGATTTAATTTGAATGTGGAAAAGACAAAGGTGAAGAGGTTTAGAAAAGGAGGGAAAGAAAGAAAGAACAGACGTGAAGATAGAAGGGAATAAAACTGGATATACCTTGCAAACAAATGGAGATGATAGAGCTCATATTAGACACTAAGGGTAGACTGGAAGAAGCCAGGATATAGCGATCCTGAGAAAACGGAAACGAAAGTCGCTTAGAATAAATGCGTAAAGAATTGTAAGTAATGGTTATGTAATAGCATAAGTAGTTTAAGATGCGGTTGCATTCTCGCTATCTCTCTCTCTCTCTCTCTCTCTCGCTTTCGATTACTCATTTACTAGCTCGCTAACACGTCTCAGATTGCGCTAAAAAACTAGAAATAAGGATATATAGTGATGCCTGTGATGCATAAATATACTTCACAGAAACATAATCCATCATACTGGCTATTCCTAGCAAATGTTTTTTTATAACTGAGAGCTAACTTTTGCTTTCCTTAAATCGCCTAGATTGAAGTCGGGCACGGAGTTTCATTTTGGCCTGTCAAGGCGGCGTCATTTCCACCTTAACATAAGGTCACCACATTTTGAGCAAAGGCATTCTCAAGGATGGCTGCAGCGCGTGCCATGCTCACCCCGAATACCTAGGACACATACTATCTAGTTATCCAACTCATGCGGGAACGAACTACATCCAAAGGCACAACGCGGCACTGAGAGTGCTTTTTTACCATCTCTTGTACCTCTTACGGCATTAACCTTAATATCGTTTCGCTAAACGCTCCTAGGGAAATAGAGTCAATTGACTAGAATGAAAAGTGCCACATATACATATACCAGGGGTGGACCCGAAGAAATTAACCCCGAAACGGAGGTGTGAAGACCGTGCCGAAAGCTGAAAGGCACCTAGGTGAGGTGTCTAGAACGGTGACTCTGAGATACCGAGCGACCTCTCAGAGTACGTAGCCTTATCTTTGCATGCGGGGCTCTACAAGGATGGACGAACCCCTTTCTCTAGCTTCTCGCGGAAACAACAACGATGATGCCAAACATAAACATAAACATAGACAAAATCATGACTTGGTAGAATGCTACTATGTGAGTGTAACCCCTGAACGAGAGAATTACATTTCAAGACTGCATTCTCTGTTGCGCGAAAAACACCCAGATCTATCGCATTTTTAACATCAACGTCTGCGAAACCATGCCGAAATTCTCCAAAAAAGAAGCTATGTAAGCGGAGCACCTACTCTACCACAGCCAGAACAAGCTAGCAGTAGAGAAAGGGAGGTGAAACAAAGACCAACCGCGGGCAGGCATCCGATAGAGGACGACCTATTGTTTATGACCTGGAGAAACATCAACATCCACGTTTCTTCCAAGCATAAAGATCTGACTGATATTGATGAAGAGCTTCGTGGAAAACTTTCCGAAGAGTCTGACCTCTGGGATATCAAGTGTTCTGTGTATAATGCAGCGAAAGCGTTGTCCGGGCAAAACAGTACGCTTCCCGCATTCAGTTTGTGCTTGATCCGTTATCACACACTTAAAAAGTAAAAGCTTTTGACCACCAGGCAGAATATTGTTGAGAGAATACGGATAGTATCTGAGGAAGAATGTCCAACAATCACCACAGAGGAGGTAGTGATTCATCTGGCACGTATTTTCACCTCATATATAAAGTCAGAAGAGCCAATTCAGGAGTGTTCGGGGGAGGGCACACAATACTCCTGCCCAAAATTGGCAACTTAGCTGACCCAAAGAATTACAGGCTAATCAATCGTCTGAACACAATGCAAAAAGGTTATTCACAGTTATCCTAAATTATAGAACTGTTCGGACAAGCGGATCTGTGTGGCAAGAAATGTATGAACAACGCGGCTCAAAGAAAGGCGTAGAAGGATATCGGGTGAACCTGCTTTTTTTTTATTAGCGCAAAGCTTTCGATTCGAACTCCAATAGACTTATCATCTGTCTTTTGAAAACCTTAAAGGTCATCCACAAACCGTGAGGTCAGTGTTGCCAGATATACGTTTTTTACAGGAAAATACGTTTTTTTGGGCTTAAAATACTATGATACGTTTTGTCATACGTTTTTTTTCCACCATACGTATTTTTACGTTTTTCTTGAAAAAAGCAGT
>JAAAKG020134110.1:0-13952 GCA_010014905.2 Druon quercuslanigerum | reverse complement strand
CCAAACTTTTGTTTATAGAAATTATTGTTAAATTTGAAATAGACAGAATAAAAAACATGTTTAATAGCATCTAGAAAATGTTTTTTTGGGAATTTTTATGTTACTTTTAATCAATTCCCAGCGTTTAATTATAGCATTAAAAGAACTTTAATAGAAGTCCTACACATCGCTCTGTTCTCTCAAAACATAAAATTACACATGATCATGACTTCATTTGGAACGATGTTAAGATCCTTTATCATGAGGGAAATCAAAAAAAGAGGGAATTTATGGAGATGTTATTTATAAAGAGAGAAGGGGATAAAGCCATTAATTTGAAAGGGGGTCTCTTAAGATACAGCAAAGTATGATATAGAGTCATTAATTGGATATAAGTAATTTAATGTTGATTTTTTAATTAAAAATGAACCATTTTTTGAACAATCATTTCTCAATAAACATATAGATTATATTGGAAATAATCATTTTTCAGAGAATATCCATTGAAATATTTTCTTTTAAGGTTACATCATCTTTTTGTTTTATACCTTAGTTTATTCTATAAATTACTCCCTGATGAGGAGGTCTAAATTGGCCTCGAAACATGTTGGTCCCCAAGTAGTATAAAAAGGAGGGAGAAAGAGAAAGAGTGAGAGGTTGGTTTTTGGTTGACTCTTTCCGTTTTTCTCTCTTTTTTTTCTTTTCCATTGATATTTATGTCTCTAATAAACCGGAAAGTAAGCTAGTTTGGAAATCTATTTTTTAATGATTGAATCTTTTTCATGTTCTTTTGCATAAAATTATTCTTGAAAAAACTGATTATTTTCCAATCTCAAAATACAAGATTAACTATAATATGCAGAACTTAATCTTTAAATTTTCAATCTTTCAGGATTTGTCGGGTTTCTTGGAAATCTGTTTAGACATTATTTATATAATTAAATAAGATAAAACCTACTTTGTTTATGTCCCCTGGTACATGTCCCCAGTACATGTCCCGTTCCACCCCAAATTAAAAAAAAAGTTCATATCTAAATATTAAGCACTTGTTAAAAAAAAAAATAATAAAACTGGGTTAATAAATTAAAGAGTTCCGCCAAAATTGGCTGTTTTTAGCCTATTTTTTGGACCTCGCTAGCGACCTGGGGAAAAATATAAAAAAATGTACAGGTATCAAATTACTCGTCAGTGAAAACCAAAGTGAGCATCGCTTTCCGTTATTTTAAAGTTTGTTTAAAATTACCCCTATTTAGCGCTTGAGAAGAATCCAAAAAATTTTAAAATAGAAAATACTAGTTAAAAGATTATTTTTCACATAAGCTCCTTACGAATCAAGGAATTACAAATTACGTGATTTTACTTTTGTAAGGTTTCTTTTATAGAAAAAGTAGATTTTATAAATAGTTGTATTTTTAATTTTTCAATTTTTATAGGGTCTTCTGAACCCCTAAATAGGGGTAATTTATTGAAATTTAAAAAAAAAACGAAAAGCGATATTTATTTTGGTTTTCAATGAAGAGTTATTTGATACCTGGAACATATTTTTATATTTTTTCCCCAGGTCGCTAGGGAGGTCCAAAAAAAGAATAACTCTGGCTTTGATTTACTTTAAAATAAAACAATTCCACTTCCTGAAATTTCAAAATTACTGTATTTTTGTATGATTCAATATTGTTAGTTTTTTTCTCTTCTGAGAACTGGCGGATCAGTTCTTCCACCTACCCCTTAAAAAAACAATTCTGAAACCGACATAACTTATCAGAAAATTAGGGGTGTCACTTGAGAGTGAATTTATCTGAAAACATAAAAGTAAAAAGGTCAGAAAATTATAGCTGCAAAGTAATATAGCTGACAAACCAGGCTATTCGCAACACAATTTGCTTATGAATAACTAGAATTTTGTGCTATAAATAGAGACTGTGATAATTAACAATTAATTATAAAAAAGTATACATAGGTAACTCATGACACCAATAAAATACGACAGTGTAGGAAAAAACCATCATTATACTGTGGCGATCAATGGAACCGATAATATTGAAGAAATAATTGTGAATAACAAAATCAAATTAAACTCTTTATGACTTTCATAAAAATGACTTTTTGATGGAAAAGAGGAAATCAAAATAATCTTATGCCCTCAATAATGCTACATTCAAAGCTATACAAAAAGCCTTACATTCCGGTGTGGGCGGTCAAAAATTTAACAAAAAATCCTTACGTAATTAATAACGTTTTAGAGAGATAATTTTAGGTCAGGAATTGAAACAATTTGCTTATGCGAAATTATGGTTGCGAAATCTAGTATCACGTCCCTATAACAAAGAACCACATTAAATTAAAAATTAATATTTATTGACATGCATGTGATAAAAGGGAATGTAGTGTTTACAGTGTACAATTTGCTAGAAAAGTTCAAATTATTATGAAAAAAGAAGGAATAACGAAGTAATTATAAATTATACCAAGTCTTTTAATAAGGAAATAAATATATATAGCCATGGTACATCATTTTATTATAACATTGCTAGTGTATACTATGTATACACTCCAAGTCTCATATAATTACTGTTTCGTGGGTTGCCTCGCACTGACCTTGTTACAATTGGAATGCATAATATTACGCATTTATACTATACTGAGTACTTGCGCTCTGCGACCCTTCCAAGGCGAGAGTCGCAGCGGCCTCTCGCCCTATCACCTGAAAACATACATGGACCAGCAGTTCTAGAATTACAAAACCGGACCGGCTTGTATCAGAACTTGAGTGAACTATGTTTTTGATAATTTACCAAGTACAGAGAGTTATTTAGAACTCTAACCTAATTTACGGCTTTTTCGATAAAACATATTATACGAAATATTATAGATAATAATTAATTAAAGAAACATTGTTTTACAGATTATATAGAAGAGCTTAAGTTCACAAAAGCAATTTTGAAGGCTTGCAAACACCTAAATGAACTAGCAAAACGATTGAAACCCATTTTTTTATCTTTTTAAACAACTCAGATTCAAGCCCCTTTCACATTTGTCACATTTACGTTTCTTATCGATTTTTATTTCTGAATGCTTTGTATGAAGATTTTCTTTCTATAAAAGTTGGTAGTACCATTCCTGTCCTAGGACTGAGAAGCTTTCAGAAATCATTTCAACTCACAAATTCAAATTAAATTAAATTCCATTACAATACTGAAGACTAAAGATCTTATGAGAATCTAGTGAGTATCTTTAACTTTTTCTCATATAAGGAATAAATAGACTAGATTATTATTTTTTTAACCTATCATGACTGAACACCACAACAAGTATTAACAAACTATAATCCTATAATTTGTATAACTCAAAACACAAAGGAATTTCGTGAAAAATATTTAAAAATCACAAACAAATTTTCGATTTTTTCTTGTGGTTCATCAAGCCCGAAGAATAGATATATCTCTTTCCACATTTATCACATTTGTGCTTCCTTCCCATTTTTATTTCGCCCGTTTTTAAACTAGAATCTATATGGAAACGAAAACTTTCTTTCTGTGTAAACTTATCAACACAATCATAATTTTTGTGATTAAATAAACAACCTAAATAGGTGTAAACCTTCCCACATTTGTCACATCTGTGTTTATTTTCAATTTTTATTCCTAATTTTTTATTATCTATGTGACAGGGAGAATTTTCTTTCTTTGTTAATTTATAAATACACTCATAACGTTTATGGCGAACTAAACTACCTATATAAGTATATCCCCTCCCACATTTGTCACATTTGAATTTCTTTTCTATTTCTTTTTCTGAATGCACAGCATGTATATGTCTGCAAAGATTTTCCTTCTGTTTAAATTTACGTTTACAGTAATCGCATTTAAATTGTCCAATAACAATACCACACCCATAACGTCTGTGTTTAAATAAATTACTCCTTGTGGAATAATTTCTATGGCACTTGTCACATTTGTGATTGTTTTTTGGTTTGATCGTTGTTTCTTCAATTTTGAATTTTCTTTTGTCAACCAGTGTCTTAAATACAGCTAAAAAATCTTCTCCTTTGATCCTAACAGTACACGGTTTCACTTCCATCTTTTGGGTTTTTCTCGAAAAATTCCGTGAATCTGAAAAAATAAGGGGAATTTAATTATCTAGTAGTTGGATATTAAACATTATTACTTTCACGCCTGCAATAAACCCGTTTCGTGCAATTCAGAGAAAGATCAAACAAAATATACCCTTTTCACTATATATATATATATAAAGCATGCAACAGAAAAATAACATAAGATAACATAAATTTTATGATAATCAGGACCCGACCCTTTGAAATGCTTTATTCAATTAGAAAAGGGTTCAATATTAATAATTTGATTTAAGTCACAAGTTATGTAGCGGTAAAAAAGCCTTGCATGTCGGCAAGGATTAAGATGATATTCCAGAGTAATATTTTATTATATTTTGTTAATAAATATAAAGCAAGTCCGAAGAATAAATATTCAGAACTATAACTAGTGCATGGCTATTTCAAAGAAAAGAAAAACGTATTCGTTAGATTATAAAAATTGCTACGAAACTGTTTTACAGTCTATATGGAAAAGCCTCAATTTCAAAAATCTCGAAAAAAACTATAAATTTTAGTATTGATAAGGAAAAACCTTATTTTATCAACTTCTTTCACAAGTCTGCAAGAAGTCGACGAAATACGGTTTTCCTTACCAATACTCACTTGTTGTTTCCCAGACGTTAAATTAAGAATTTTTACATCGCGAAGATCTTTTTATAAATTTTCGTATATTTTGGTGAATTTAAAGAAAAACGAAAGGATCTTAAGCATTTTAATAAAAAACTGACAAGGAAGGTCTTATAGCTTAAAAATGCAATCAGAATGATTAGAAACCATTTTGACTGTTCTTTTTGTATCTTCAAGCCAGACGCAAAGATATAACTTCTGCCACATTTGTTATTTAATTTTTTCAATGATTTTTTAATTTGTAATGTACTTTGGGCCTCTGTATTATCATCAGAGGTAGTTACCATCGATCACTGTAGATGTCGTTCCACAACCTGTGAAAACAGAAATTGAAACTATCGATCAAGTTAATTCTTTGAATCACACAAAATACTTAACGTCATTTCTGATTAGATGGAAGATAAATGTAAAAAATTAGATGTTTCTGCAAAAAGTTCTTCTCATTCTGCTTCAATGGAATCGAACCACAGAATTTCCCATTGCCAGTCGGGTGCTTTCTCATTAAGCAGACAGATCGTAAGAAGAATCTTTTGTCAGAAATACACGCTATCTCAAGCCATTTATGATATGAGGAATTTAAAGGAATCTGTATTATCATCAGAGGTAGTTACCATCGATCAGTGTAGATGTCGTTCCACAATCTGTGAAAATATAAATAAGCACTATTGATCAAGTTAACTCTTCAAATAACAATTTTCCTTTGGCCTCAGGTCTCTTATTCACACTAACAAAATTATCACTTTTTATTTTAGCAGAGCAATTTTTTACCTATATCATCGATATCTCGCCTGAAAAATTGAAAAATCAAATTCACACTTAGGCATCACTGCTGTGATAAATAGATTTTCTTAGATGGAGGAAAGGGATGAAAACAAAAGCTTCATTTAACTATAATTAAAAAACTGTTTTATTACAAATAAAAAACGATAGTGATTACCTTCCATGATTTCCTTCTTGATATCCAATATATTGTCATACTGATCGTAAAACTAAAAAGTAGAGGATAGAGCTTCAGAAGTACTTTCAAACCCAATGTTTACTTTTTTTAGTTTCGTCGAATTATGCTTTGATTCCTCGACATTGTTTAAAGTTCTTTGATGATATCTAAAAAAAATCAGCAATGTTAGATAATGTACAATTGCAATTAAAACTGTACAACTATCACAAAAGTCACAATTTCTACTTCGAAAACTTCAAATTATTACACATGTAGCATATCAGGATACTGTATGATACCAAAAAGTTATGTTTTGTTCATCTAAAAAGGCAGTTCAATCATAAAATAATCATGCAAAAAAGGAACTAATGGACAGAAGGTATGTAAAGCTTATAAATATTATTATTGTACTAATTGTAAACCCGATTTGTTAATTTGTTTATATTAGAGGAAATATAAATGTTGCTCATTCTAACTTATGTCAATCATAAACTTATTGCACTATGTGTGGGTTAGAATATATTAAAAAGCGAATACAGTTTACAATATCTCTATGCGAAAAATAGTGTAAAAACTGAAAAAATTATGTTATAGATTATTTTGAATTGAATCTGCAATAATAAAATGCAATTGTCAAATATTGGAAACTAAATTCATAATGAACTCTTTGATGTTTTTCTTTTAGGTGTAAAATACTAAACAACTATAGTATAATTCTGTGGAGAAAATTATATCTGCTCAAATCTAACTTGAAAGTAGAATCAACAATCGCTGATTTTTATTAGGATATAAAATATAAGATAAGTAATATTAAAAAAATCAGTTATGTAAATAAATTTAAAAAAAAATTATATTTTTGTATCATACAGAACTGAAGTTTCATTCACCATTAACATAATTATGAATCTAAGCTTATTTTAGCACTACTTGAAAATCATTTAATGATTGAGTATTAGGAATTGCCAGACATTTTTAAGGTGAAATATTTAATCCTATTTCCTCAGATATTGACAACAAATATGAACGGGTAACGTTTATTGTATTTTGATTTGTAACTGCAGTAGTTAGAAGTGAAACTGGGCAATTTGCCAAACATTCGTTTAAGATTTAGAAAACTATCGCACACTTTGTAAACACGTCTACAAATGTCGCATTTATATTTATTTTCAACATTCTTCTCTGTATGCTTGGAAGGTATGTGTTTAAGAAGACATTGTTTACATTTACTTACCAAGCCACAGTACTTACACTTGAATTTAACGGAAGGTAAGGAAACATTGCTATGTTTATATTGTTGATCTTAGGTTTCTTGACCAGGGAATATTAATTATAGATGTTAATTTACTTTGTCTACTGGTCTAAAACAATATTATTAAAACATTGATAAAACTTTAAGATTGTGAAAAATGTCGCTATCTTCACTTGTAATCCAAGCTTGTAAGAGGGTTGTGAAGAAAAATTTTCTCATCTCTCCGTAGCTCAGTTGGTAAGAGCGTCAAACCGGAAATCTGAAGTTCTGGGTTCAGATCCTAGCGGTGATAGAGACATTTTTTCACAATCTTAAAGATTTATCAATATTTTAATAATATTGATTTAGACCAGCAGACAAAAAAAATTAACATCTAAAATTAATAATTTCTGTGTTTTGTTCGGTGATGCCGATATAAGCCTGGTCTGTCGACATAACATTTTGCGCATTTGTCGCACACATATTTCTTTTGTGATTCTTTCTTTGGCACCAAAATTCACATTCCGTTTTGAATGAGCGTCCTGTAGTCAATTGATATACCACGCTTTGATTTTTGATTTCGTCTTGCAACTCCTGTGAAAGAAGTTTTCTGATCTAAAAGAAAAAATAACATTATTAATGTATATAAGTAATGCATTTTTTATTCTTCAATTTCAAGCCTTTATAATGCCCAGCTAAATATATTTGCTATAATATAAGTAAAAACGTCTACAATTATTCAAAGTAGTAATAAAGTGTATGTTAAGCAATTTGATGATCGATAAACATGATAAAAGTCTATTGTTAACTTTAAGGAAATTGACCATTCACAAATCATAAATAATAACTAAGTGACTCATCGTCCTGAAGGGCTAATGATTTGACAGCAGGCCGAGAAGCCTCACCCGAATCTGGAAACAAAATTTGAAGTCCTCAAATAGATACAAAGTTATACTTCAATTTAAGCAAAGCTTTTCGGATGATTAGAGTTCAGCAGGAGGAGGGGGCAACTTTTAACAACATATAACCTTTATTTCATAATCAATAACCAATTTCACAGAAATAATTAAAATCAGGAATTCAAAACGAAGCCCTTATGAATATGATTCCATATTCTATTTTTGCGTAGCTATAACAATCAAGCACAGTAGAATCAAAATGTAAGTTGTTTTACAGCATTAACATACACGGATAAATAATTAATGTTGAATCAAAAAGACATCGATGGATGGAATCGTCCGTATTCGTGCCGATATTTTCTTTTTAAATAATATTTTTGAGAAAAATATCTCGTATCATTCAATTGACGTTGCATAAACTGCGCTACACGAATCTATTTCCATGTTTAATAAAACGTAATTTGGTTTAATTGTATCTATTTGAGGTGGTACGATTTTATTTGTTTTAATATTATTATGTTTATATTTAATTCAGCAATCAATTGATCGTTTAATTGACTTTTAAATTCCTCCGTTGTGAAATTACATTTCGCTCGCTAATATTTGCAAAACATTATAAAATTCTTGAGTCGATTCTTCAGCCTATTATTTTCTTTCTCGAAACGCGTATCATTGTGCTTATTTGCTTCCGGGCACACAAATAAAATAGCTTTTATTCAAGTATCCATAATCAAAGGTGAGTGGATCCGTTGAAAAACAAACATTTTTTATTTCTTAAAATACTGATGATAGTTGGGTCACCAGCAAAGCTATTTTCTTGTTACCTGGAATGTCATTGAGCAGTATTAAAGCATCGAGTTGTCGCACAAAAACTCCTTTTTAATTGCTTTTATTAATCTAAATACACTCGCCATTTTTATTTTGCCAGCATTTTTTTCTCGTCCCTAGTTTCACGATTATTACAGTTATCAGTTTTGTCCGAATCTTTACTATCGCCTATTATGATATAATTCGATTTCACTAGATTCTTCAATCAATAGACACTTAAGTTCTGGCCTCTGAATTATAAAGGCCGAAAAAATCGAAGATTTTGATATCACTTAGTTCGTAAATCCACGATGACTTAACACCTTTTATAACTGTATTTATGATTGTCCAGTTCAGCATACCAATGTAAAAAAATGTGTATCCTCATCATCACTGTTAAGTTTATTTCTAAGCACTCAGAAACTATAAATTCATGTTATTAATTTTGTAAGAACTCTTAATTATTTTTGTTTCTATTAAATTCATACTTAGCGTACCGTGAAGAAACATTAACGCTGTTATCGATAAGACGAACTACAGTGTACTGACTCGTCAACACAATTTAGGAAAAGCACTAACGTAGTACGCGTATCAAGAAACCCTCAACTTAAGGGATATCAGAATGTGAAAACTAACAGCGGATTTCTTTAAATGTCCACGTTTCAAGGCTTCCTGAATCCAGAAAAAAGGTTTTAGGACAAATTAAAAATTATATTTTGCGGTCAAACTTTGCAAGATACGAAAAAAGTTAAGTAGACAAAAAATGATAGATTCATAAAAATCAGCAATTAAAAGAATTATAAACCCCATAACATCGGTATAGACTGGCATCAATATTTTATATTTTGAAAACCTCGTGTGTCCAATAATGTTAAAATAATTGAAAAAGATTACCTAAGTACTTGAATAACTTCCGAAGAGGTCAAGAAGAACTTTTCGGTAAGAAGAGAAGAATTCAGAAAAATTCAGAATCTGAGATCCGATTAATACGCGAATTTTCCTCCATCGAAAGTTCCACCAAAGAGTAGAAAAAAAGCAAAATCTATTCTTTTTATTTGAATTAGACAAATTTAATGGAACCGTATTGAAAGGAGTTAAAAATGATTTAATACAAAAGAAAGAATAGAAAGAAACAGAATAATGTGACTTTGAAGACGTAACACCTAGTCATTTTAATCGATTCAAAAAAATTTCAGTTGTGAACATAAAATAATTATGTTAATAGAAATAATTTGTGGTATTGTCAAAGAATATTATTATAATTCCGCTTAATGATTAATAAATTTGGTTTACCTTAAACAACATTATGAAATTAATTTATTATTATTTATTATATTATTCAATCTATAATTTGTTTAAACACTATAAAATATTATCATTAGAAGGAATTAAATTAATCGAAAATACAGCAGGTATGAAATTAAAAATAACCGATTAGTTGGCACACCTCTCACGGTTATTTTTAATTCCATACTGACATGCTGTATTTTCGATTAAATTAATGTTCACAAAAAACGTGCACTTACATAGTTTAAAAATAAAATTAAAGATGGGCAAGTAAATGTAAATAAATATATGTAATAATCAAATTAACGTAAAAAAGAAGCCAATATTTAAAATCAGCAAGTAGATTGTAAACATTCCGTTGGAGAACAATGAGAATGTAAACAAATCCTTTACCTTTAGTCCTGAATCTTGTAGAGGCGGTTTTCGCATAACTGTATTTAATAAATACAGAGTACAACTTGCCAAACTTCACAAAAACACACTACACCAAACGTCTTATGTCCGTTTACAAATTTACCACACGTCTTTTTAGAATTCACGTAGCGGGCACAAACGTCAACAAACATCTCGTCTCGCAACCTCAAGGACACTGCTTGACTGCTCTCACGTACATCACAGCGTTGTTGTCTGCGGTTTCCACTGCGTGGTGCTAGCATACAGATAAAATTCTTAAAGTTACCGACGGAACACTTATTAACTGCTACTAAAAGAAGATGCACTTGAAGCTGCCTTCGGCCCATGTAAATGACAAGTATTTTATTTCTTAAAGTTTTTAACGCTGCACGAAAAAGTATTTTGATTACTCCGTGAGTTTCTAATGGAAATTTGAACTTAGAATCCGAATTTCAACAATTTAAAAGTTGATTTTTTCTGTTTTTTGAGTTTTTCAAGGAAGGAACAGAAGGGGGCCTCAGAGGCTCCTTTCGGTTCCTTCGGTCCGCCAGGGTTCCCAACGACTTTGATGGCATATTTTATAAATAGGAATATTTCTATTCCTATTTGTAAAGAAGATTCAAAATTCTAAATAAAAATAGAATGAACACAAAGAGAGGATCATGCTCGATAGTACACGTGAATTATGACTTGACTCAATAAACAGTGATTACCCACATCAGACAATACTTTACTTAGACAAAATTTATATTATAATAGAATGTAATAGTGATACTAAAAAAATGTTATAAATATATCAACTAAGAGTTTTTTACCTTCCATAAATTATAATTTAATAATTTATATCTAGCAACTTCCCGTTTGCTCGCATAAAGTTGAATTTTGAAGAACTGTCTCGACCTGGAAGAATACAACTTGTAATTTACGTTTTATAATTTTATATTTTATTATAAAATTTAACTTTATTTCTAGGTAAATCCCTATAATATTTACATGATTAAGAGGATCGACAATCACAAAGGTATCA
The DNA here is from genome assembly GCA_010014905.2 of Druon quercuslanigerum. NCBI lineage: Eukaryota > Metazoa > Arthropoda > Insecta > Hymenoptera > Cynipidae > Druon > Druon quercuslanigerum. The sequence continues at coordinate 2,657 of JAAAKG020134110.1, read as the reverse complement.
TGTAGCAAACATTAATATAAGATATTATGTTTAAAGGAAGTATATAAATCTGAGAAAAATGTTTTTTTTTTGTATTAGAATAAAAAACATTAACAATAAATCATTCATATCATATCGCTCATTACTCGCTCCTTTAGATTTTCTGAATAAAGTATTTATTATGTATAGAATTATAGATGTCTAATAACTTTCTTTAATATAATTATTGAGTACTTTGGTACTTTACCACTTGGTTCTAATAGCTTCTTATATACATATTTTAAGAAAATAAACAAAACGTATAATAACAACTTACGTGATTAATTTCGTGAATAAATTTCCGGCCTGTCTTCACAACAATTTTTTTTAAAATTCCAATGCTTTTTTACAGCTCCCTAGTATACACTCATGTAATGCAATGCAAGAAAAAAATTGTTAATTGAAAATGCATCGTTCGGACAAAGCAACTCATAAAGAGAAATAAAAATAAAAGGAAAATAAATTATGTACTTACAATTATATTATATCGATCGGTTCTACAAAGAATAGCCTATCTTTTTGTTATAGTTAAGAATTAGGCTAACTTCATTCAGGTAAGTTTTCAGGAGGTATACATAACCCATTATTTTTCGAAACATTTTCTGCTTATTCGAAACTCCAGTATCTTTAATTACAGTTTTTAATGTAATTTAGGCTCCTATAACTTTCAAAACAAGAAATTTTATAAGATTTTATTTTTTTTAACACTTCTACGTATTTAATAAATTTCATATGAAATAAATTAGCCTAATTCTTATGGGTAACGAAAAGATAGCCTATTCTTCGTAGATCCCATCGACAACCGGAATATCCTGAAAGTTTATTTTTTTATACTCTCATTATTCATAAAAAAATTTTATGTTGCTGAATATAAATATTTCTAGGCCAGAATCATAATCATGCTCACTCGGGATTTCAGAAAGATAAATTGAACATTATGTCGCAAATTTCATAAAAAGGAATTCAAGGTATTAAGAATGTGTACCCAATGAGTTTTTTCTACAAGCACATTTACAAGAACTATTAATTATTTAAACAATCTGGATTAAAAAATTGAGAGTTTGTTCTTGATCCTAAGAATAAGCTCAAATTTTTTAAAGAATGAACTATAAATATTTTTCCGAGGATGAATATCTTTCCGATAATTTTTTTTCTATGATGCTTTTCAAATTGTCATGAATATTAGTTAGTTTAACTATTTCAAATAAAAAATTAAGAGGTTGGCCTTTTTCTACGATTAAATATTTTTACGGAGTTAACTAAGGATGTCTATCCAATAAGTTATTTCTATGTTGCTTTAAAAATTTAAAAGATCAATTAATTCTTTAAACAATTTAGATTAACCAGTTAAGAGTTTGGAATTTTTCTACGAATAAGCTCAATGTTTTACAGAATTCACTAAGAATATCTTTCTGATTATTTATTTTATATGATACTTTGCAAATTTTTATGAATATTAATTACGTAAACAATTTAGATTGAAAAATTAAGAGTTTTCCCTTTTTTCTACGAGTCAATTCGTTTACGGAGTGAAATAAGAATGCCCACGCGATGACTCTTTTCTATGTTGCTTCGTGAATTTGCAACAAATAATAATTATTTAAGCAATTTCAATTTAAAATTTTAGACTTTGGCCTTCTTTTACAAGTCATTTTTTTTACGGAGTCCACTAAGTCCACTAAGAATAATTTATATTTTGAACCACTTGAACATATTAAACAAGTTTACGTTCATAAGAAAATATATGCACTATATATTTGATACGAATTACAAAAGAATTAAAACTTTTAAATGGTAAAAACTTTCATTTTCATTCATTTCAGTATTTTTTCTTTTTCTCAATTTCTTCTAGTAATTTAATAATCTCTTTAAATTAATATTTTGGTTTATTAGGATTTTGTGTAGTATATATGATCTTGCAATATATTTTTCCATATACATATATAACTGTGATTAATCACTTAGTCAAACCAATTGCCAGTATTATTATTATTACCTCTTTTCATATGCTAAAGCATTGTTGAAGCATAATTTTATTGAAATTGATTTCCAAATAAAATAATTTAAAATAAATTAGTCGCACGCGGAACGCGCGTATGAGCTTCTAGTTTTACGAGAATGTGGCCCACCATACTCTAGTCCTGTTGATTGATTTAGATAAAAATAGCAACTTCTTATGATTTTAATTGTTCTTTTAATGCAAATATAGACTTATGTGCTTATTGATTCACAGTCACATTAAACTACCCAATTGCGTTGGGCACACATTTATAATTTTATAATTTATAGCTCTCGTTTTCTATCTTTAAATTTTAAATTAAAAAAAAGTTTATTTTTCTTATTCAAATGTTTACAACAACAAAAATGATAGGACAAACACAAAGAAAACATCATGTAGAATTTAAAGTTAAAAATTTTTAAATGGCATAAATAAACTTTTCAATTTAACCAATTGTTTTAAGTGAACTATCTTGCTGCGAAAAAATAAAAGATGTAATTTTCTTTTTGAAATGCTATACATTTTTTTTTAAATCACACGTTTATATTTACGTGATCTTATCTCTAGGCGAACCCCTGTACTTTTTAGATCGCTAAGAAGATGGATAATCACAGATCATCATGCAGTAAAAATGGAATAT
>JAAAKG020134109.1:0-13952 GCA_010014905.2 Druon quercuslanigerum | reverse complement strand
CTGTTTATTATGTAAGTGGTATGGAATGGAAGTCATGTAAACCCTTAGGGGACACATTATGAATAAAGAAGAAATAAGAAGAATGACTCTTTGACAAAAAAAAAAAATTTTAAACAAAAGAACAAAACTTCTATTAAAAATAGTTTAATTTTTGACAAAAAAGATGAATTTAAACAAAATAGTAAAAGTTTTAACATGCAAAGATTAATTTTCGACAACAAATGTAATTATTAAATAAGAAAGATAATTTTTCTAAAAAAAAAATGAATTTTCAATGCAAAATGACGAATTTTCTACGGAAAAGTATGACTTATTTGACAAAATAGTTGAACTTTTAACTCGCAAAGATGAATTTTCACGCCAAACTGATGAATCTTTTTCGAAGACAGTTTAGTTTTTAAGAAGAAAGTTTCTTTTTAAATAAAAAATACGACTTTCTGACCAAAAAGAGATAAATTTGCAGTACAAAAGGAAGAGTTTTCTATTAATAATAATTAAATTTCTGAAGAAAAATATCAATTTAATCAAAATATTCATTTTTAAATAAGAAGTATAGCTTTTTGTCGAAAAAGATAGATTTTTAATCCATGAAGACGAATATTCTATTTAAAAAAGTTTAATTTCTGATAAAAAATATCATTTTTTAATAAGAAATATGATTTTGACCAAAGAATTTTAATTTTTCCCTCCAAAAGGACGAATTTTCTATTAAAAAATTTTAATTTCTGACTAAAAAAATTAATTGTATGAAATGGTTCATTTTTTAATAAGGAATATGACTTTTTAACCAAACAATTTTAATTTGTCAATACAAAAGGACGAATTTCCTATTCAAAGCAGTTTAGTTTCCGACAAAAAGATGAATTTTAACATAAAGTTCATTTTCAAATAAGAAAGATGAATTTTCAATTCAAAAATAAGAAAAATAGACTATTATAATTATTTAATACGACCTAATGAACCGAAAGTTATAAATGCATAGAATTGCATCAGATCACAAATGTCGACTTTGAAACCTGAAATTTTTGACCCAGCGCCATTAGTTTCTCACAAGTAGTGATACATTTCACTCGTTTAGCATATAAGATCGGAAAGAATCATAAGTTTAGCGAAATGCGTGCGATTCATAGTTATAAGATATGTTTATATATACGTATAGGTATTAGTATAGGATTCGGAAACGAACTTCATCGTAGCAAGCGAGCGACCTTCTATGCATATACACACATATATACATCTATATTAAGAAGCATTTGTAGTATATGTAATAGTGTGTGTTCATACACTTTCCTCCGTCTTTTTTTTTTGTAATGCGCCACCGTGAAACAAAATATCACGTGACCCCCAATTTTCGTATAGTGGCTTAGAAAGATTGCAAAGCGTTTGTACCGAAATGTACAACATTTGATTTTACTTCTTTCAAAGCACGATACTAATTTTCGCTATTCGAATCCATTAAAAAATTCAAGACTGTGATTTAGAAATACTTTAACTTTTTATACGTAAGAGTCTAATATTCTTACGACTTATTCTAATCTTATTTTCTTATTTTCATAGTCACTATTAGACTTTTTCTAACCATACCTCGATTATTCCTAAATTCGTATATTTTATTTCAAATATGGATATGCGATAAAAGAAATATTAATACCAAAAGTCTCTTCGTGTAGATGCGTTTTACTTTTATGTACCCCGAAGCATTTATCCTCCATATCGCAGTTTAAGAGTTTACACATATAAATTCTGAGTCTGCATTCTCTACACTTATATTTTTTACACTCTTTCCTCTCTATGCTCATACCATACTTATATACCGTAGTTCTCATTTTTAAATGACCGAAGGAATATATCGCTCAGATACGTGATTTACCCGCTATGTCTTAGTATCAGCTTTTTATACATTGACACTTGCCTTACTCTCAATATGACGGTCTAAGATTTTTACAGAAAAAATCTATTGAATCAATGGATGGCACTATCATCTTCGTTTGAAATTAGATTTTATTTATTTGAATAAATAATAAACGAAAGAATAATGATTAATTTCGGTTTAATAGTAATGCTATTAAGGCTATAGTATATACGTCTTATTTATATTATGAATTCGAATCAATAAGATCTTACTCTGATATAGGATGATGAAGTTCTTCAATTCAATATTATTTTTTCCTAGTGCATAATTATACTATTCTTATTCCTTAACTACATGAAAAAATTGTTCTGAGATTTATAGACCACTCGACGAACTGATTCTAAAATCGTTATACACAGCCACTTGCCCTTCACATTGTTTCTATTTATAAAGCAGGTTATAAAGCTGATGTGACGAATTACCATCCAATCAATATAATTAAGAGGATTAAAAATGTTCTCGAGAGTACTCTACAAGAAAAGCTTTCCATCTGGTGCAAGAAATGTTTGGTAGATGTACAGCATTAATTAATTATCACTCACTTAGCGCTGCCAAGAATTTTACTCATGTCAGATTAATTCAGAAATTTGAAACATATACTTTTTGTGGAAAATGATTTGAATGGATAGAAAGTTAGCTAATCCAAAAATTGGTTTGATATAGGGAAGAGTGGAGTATAGTGACAAGATTTTACTTAAATGACATTTAATTAATTCATGGCTGTTACATCTCGACCAGCGTGTCCTATGCACTGGATATAATTTATAATAAAAGGTTTTTGAAAGCTCAAAAATTTATATTAAAAGCTTAAAGCATTAGAAATGTCAAACTTAGAGAAATTAAAACAAGAGGAAATTGTTCAGAATTTTAAGCTTCAAATATGAAGTTTGAATTACATGGTATGAAACCTTTTGGGGAATCTTTCTTGTTCAGAAATAAACTATTGTAAACTTTTGTAATTTATTACAAACAAACTCAGCGTCCGACCGAATAACCAAAACAAAATTTGGATTCCTTTCGGAAAAAATTAGGTTTTTCTTTTCTTATTATTTCTCTAAAGCTATTTTTTAAACATTTAAATTATTGTTTAAAGTTCTAAGAGTGTTATAAGCGAAGTAAGAGTCTACTCAAATAACCGAAACCGCATCTTTTTTAAAATTATTTTTAATCAACTAGGTTATTATAATAATTGTCTTGATAAAAAAATTGGAAATACCTCTGGATTTCTGTCGGAGATATCTCACTGCTACTTTTTATTTAGATTTTAAAACCACTTTTTAAGCAACTGCAAATTTTGTACAGTTTTATGTTTATTACAAGAAAAGTAAGCGATCAACCGAAAACCCGAAAAACCCCTTTGATTGGTATTCCAAAAATCTAGGTGCGCCTTTTTAAAACTGCTTTAAAATAATGAAATAATTTTTTAATAAGTGTCCATCCAGAAACTGAAACGCTTCTCGATTCGTCTCGATTATACTGCAATGCGCTTTTTAGTTTTTTTAAATAAAATCATTTTTTACACAATAAGATTATTTTTCAAGTTTTGCAATTGTTATATACAAACTTATTAGAATATCAGAAAGCCACTAAGACCCGACGAATCGCCTTCGAAATGTTTGGGTGCATCTCTTTTCTATTTCCTTTTTTAAGATATTAAATAATTTTTTAATAATTGTCTGATGAAGAAAATGCAAACGACTCTAGATTTAAAATAGAAATATCTTAATTTACTTTAATGTTTTATGTTTAAAACCATTTTTTAACAATTACATTATTTTTTAAAGTTTTGCAATTGTTATAAAAAAACTAAGCGGACTATGAAATAACTCAAAAAAACCTTTAAGTGGTACTTTAAATATCAAGGTGTGCCTTTTTTAAAATCATTTTCGAAACGATTAAAATTTTTTTTTAATTTCATGTTTTCTTAAAAAAGATTTTCCCATTCGCTCTGCTGAGAATCGAACTACAGAACTTCCGTTTGCCGGTTGGATGCTTTTGCTATTAAAGCTACTGGAGGGATAAAAAAAAGAATCCTTTTTCAGAATTCATTTTTGAAGAATTTTCCGATTAGGAAACAGAAAACTCCTGTGGATTCGTTTGGATAATATTTTAATAAACTTGTTTGTTTTAAACAATTTTTTAATAATTAAAATATTTTGTAACTTTCTAAAATTATTTTAAACAAACCATTTTTGAAACAATTAAGTAATTTTTTAATTATTGGCCGATCAAGAAATTGAAAGCTCGTTTCGATTCAATTGAAAATATCTCAATGCGCTTTTTTGCTTTTCTATTTAAATCAGTTTTTTAAACATTACAATATTTTGTAACTTTTTCTGAAGCCCTTATTAAAAAAAACCTTTTAGAGCTGTATGCATCTTGATTTTGATTAAATACTCAAAGCTGGTGTGCAATCAAATTATCTGTTAATGAAAATTGCAGAACTTAAAAAAATAATGTAAATGTTTAAAAAGTAGTTTCAAAAAGCGCACCTAAATATTTCGGGGAGGAATCAACAGGTGTTTTCGGGTTTTCTATGGGACTTATATTTTGAAATTAATAGATAAAGGAAACTTCAGGGCCATCAAAGTTTCATACCCCCACCCCCAACATCTAAAAAATAAAAAGATTAAAAATGTGCAAATATCACTTTTATTACTACTTTTATATATATTCTGTTAAAACTAAACTACTAACGCATGTTGAGGTGCTTAAGTTTAAAAATAACAATTTTCAATTTTTCCTAAATCATAAAAACATTTATAATTTTTTCTTTAATTATAAAAATTTCTTATTTTTACTTTTCTAATAGTTAAAATGAATAAACTCTTAAATATTAAGATTATTTAGCAATTAGTGAAATTCATTCAAACAATTCAAATCTATGCATATGTGACATTAATAATATATTTTATTGGTTCACATTTCTTCCAGTATGTAATTCGGAAAAAAGATTTTTGATTATTTTTTGGAAAAATAAAAAGGTTTCTGCAAGAAATTGATAAAAGTGAGTACAATTTGGTTAGAATTCCGTAGAAAATCCGGAACATAGAAAAAATTGGTAACTCAAAAAAAATTTTACATTATTTTTTGAATAAAATATCCACGTTTTTAGTTTTTCTGACTTATATTTTATACTTTCGGATTAGATAGCAGGTTTCGCAAACGCTTTTAGACGATTTATTTTAAAATTCGAAAAATTCGTCTCAGTAAACAATTACTTTTTTTTGGGAAATTTTAAATTTAACTTCATGGCATATTAATCGAGAAACTCGAAGCACAAAATAAAAAATCTGTAAAATTCACGTTCATAACTACTTGTATGTCATATATATATTAACGCATTCTCAAGTGCTAAAAATTGCAATTATTAATTAAATAGCATTTATTTAACATATTGCAATTTCAATGGTAATTATAGAAATTTTGAATTTTTCCTATTCTAACACTTCATATGACTCAACTGTTGAATATTAAAATTAATAAGTAATTATTAATTTATATTATACATTTTTTCTTATATTATTTCGTTTTAAAATTTTATTCAAAAAAGCAAAACAGAATTTTTTTTTTAGAAAAGTATCTTACTACTTTTCTGTTAAAAAATAAATGTTTTTATAAAAAAAATGATAAAAGTGAGTACAAATTGAGCAGAGATGTAAAAAATATTAACACAGTTTCTATTTTTATTCATCAGCAAACTAATGTTCAAGAGCCAAATTTAAATTTACATAGGATCTTTGAAGAAGGAGATAAGGGTCCCTTGTTTGTAAAGTTGACAGATATTCAAATTCCTGATTCAGTTACAGATATTCTCAGATTAGACCAAGGTTTCAGTAACCGTAGGATAAAAAGTAAGTCGAAACAAATAATGGAAATAGTCAAAGATAATGAGCAGAATTTCCTCAAAATAAAATCAAGATTACAATTACTAAATTTGGAAAATCAGCATAAAATGTTCCCATTCTAATCTGAAAAAAATCCTCTTCTTCCCTAAAAAAGAATAAAAAAAGAATTTCTCCCCTTGGAAAAGAACAAAAAATTGGATTTGGATGGTTGCCTTCTCATTTTTTCTTTCCTCTTTTTTTCCAAAGGGAGAAATTCTTTTTCTATTCTTTTTCATGAAAGAAGAGGATTTTTTTCAGATTAGAATGGGAACATTTTATGCTGATTGTCCAAATTTAGTCGTTGGATTCTTGATTTTATTTTTAGGAAATACTGCTTATTACCTTGATTATTGGACGTTAATTAGGATTTTAAATTTGATTTTAATCTCATTTAGGATTGTTCAGTAGTCAAAGATGTTGAATCAAATATACACAAAGTTCTGATTTTGGATATCAGCAGGATTTCTGAAACAAGGTGTTAGACTTGTCAAAGAGCTTGATAACAATTATTTGCATATTAGGAATATTGATCGTAAAATTTCTAAAGGTTTCATGATGATGAAAGAATTTCTTAGAAACAACCCTGATATAGTTTGCATGAGTGATGATAAAGGCAGTATTGCTGTCTGTATTAAAAATCAGATAATGTTAGGGATATGGAGAATTAGCTTACTAATCATAATAATTTTGAATTATTACATAAAGATCCGTTAAGAAAAATAAAAAAGAGACACTTTCAAGATGCTTGACAATTGGAGAAAGAAAGGACTTCTGGGAGAAGATATAAGATGGTCTGATATTAATACTGAAGACACAGTTCATGCCAGATTTTATGGTTTGTGAAAGATTCACAAAGATGGTTTTCCTTTAAGAATAGTTATTTAAACTATTAATACTCAAACTAATTTTTTAGAAAAGAATTTCAAAACACAATATTGAAAATAGCTGGGAATTCCGAAAAATGGTTATCTGAAAAACGGTCTCAGATGACTACATAATAATTTTTTTGGATGTTGTTACAATGTTTCCGAATATACCCCTGAATTAATTTAACAGAAAATTTTTAATAGATGGGATAATATTAAAACTCTTACTCGATTATTTCAAAAAGATTTGATCTTAGGGATAGGTTTTATCATGAACTCAACTTATTTTAAATTTAATGCATGTTTTTATAGACAGAAGTTTGGCACTCTCATAGGTTCAGGCATTTCTCCGAATTTAACAGGAATAGTTATGGAAGATTTGGAGATTTTTGATTATAAGAAATTATATTTTGTTTTGCATTTTTATTTCCGGTATGTCGACGATACCTTATTGTGTGTTCATCTGAAAAAGTTGCAGATGGTCGGTGATGCTTTTAATAGTTTTCATCGAAAACTTCAATTTACTCATGAAATAGAGCAGGATAATAGAATCATCAGTTTTTTGGACATATAAGTGATTGGGGTCGGGATGGTAATATTATTACCAATCGGCATTGAAAAAGTACATATTCAGGTAGAATTTTAAATTCCTTTTTGCTCATCCCTTTCCAAAAAAATTGCAGTGATCAAAAACTTAGTTGACAGAGCTCTAGGTTGGTTCCATGTTTCATTGCACACAGGAAAGTTGAACATTGATAGGGATATCTGTCTAAATCATTACCCACATAAGTTAATTGAAAAAATTTTTACAATTACTATTAAATAAATAAAAAACAAACTGAGTAATATTTTGCCTGCAGATAATCAGAAAGAGTTGTAGGTATGTAGTTTATATAATACTGTTCTATGTTCTATGTTCTATGTTCTAGAAACTATTGAACTTATGTTGTAAAAGTTAAAAATTCATACTGTTTTCCATATACCATTTAAAATAGATGCAGCGATAAATTTTTGCAAAGATCCTTTAGATAATTTTGAAAAAGGTGTTATCGTCTACAAGATCACTTCCAGGATTGGTTAACTATGAGTTTGACTGGGATAATGTTAAAATTTTGCATAGTCAACGTAATGAGAGAAAGAGAGAATTCATAGAAATGTTTTATGTTAAAAAACAAAAACATTTGTACTTTGATTTTGATTTTCAATGTTCTTTTAATCTCATTTAAGAATAATCACAATAAAAAAGACGAAAGAAAGAAAAAAAGAAGGAAAGGGATGTTTTTGGCTGCCTTCTCATTTTTCTTTCCTCTTTTTTGTTTTTGTCCGAAAAATTTGTTTTTTAGTTTTTTCAGATTACTATAGGTGCATTTTTTATTTGTTCATTGTGGTCCAAATTTGTTCGCTGGATTTTTTTTTCTTCAGGAGCTTCCATCAATTTGATCATTGGACGTAAAATAGGACTTTTAATTTGGATTTATTCCAATTTATTTTTCTTAAATCTTGATTATAATTCCATTTAAAAAACAGAACATAGAATAAAATTAATTCCACAATATTTACTTAAAAACTCGAAAAAGTCATTAAAGTAAGCATTTACCATTTTTGGGAAAATTTTCTGTTTAAAATACGAATTGCATTATATTTCGTCAATTTCAAAGGCTTTCAATTTTCATGTTTAACAATTAACAGTTTCATTATAAATGGTTTTAGTATTCTCTAATTGTCCTCATTCTCTATTTTATAGCACATGCTTTTGGACATATGCAAATACGCCGTTTGTTGCTTCTTCGCCGGATGCTATTAATTCAACAGCACGGACAGAAACGGGTACGATTATCAGACCAATTTTCCAATCGAGACCGTCAGGTGTCAAATTTTAACTATTTAATTTTGATACGTTTGAATTAAACACGATGAAAAATATATTAGTGTGCTTTATTTTAATGATTTGAACATTAATTTTAAATCCGTGTCTAAGTGCACCGAAATTCGATGGAAGTAGCATACATTTTTTCGGTTATTCGAAAATTAGCCGAAAAAAATGACTTCGTTGTTGTACAGATTTGATAATCGATACGATTTTAAATATGCGTTTAAAGTATTTATGAACTGTCCTAATAACAAAATGAAAAAGATTTAATTATTTTTTCATTTATGAAAGGTCAGGGTGGTTGTAGGATATTTAAAACCTGGAAATTAGGAAAAATTAAGGAAAAATTTTATTGTTTAGTTGAAAATGCAGCAGTTTTGTTGAAAATTCGTCTTTAGGGGTTGAAGATTCATATTCTGGCGTTTAGAACTGAAGTAAAATCTTTCTTGTTTGAAAATGTAACTATTATGTTAAAAATTCTTGTTTTTTGTTTAAAAATTAAATATGTTGTAGTAGAAATTTAATTTTTCTTGGATAAAAATGCTACTACGTCACTGAAAGTTTATCATCTTTTCTTGAGGATTCAACTACTTTCTTGTATATTTGTCTTTCTTGGTTCAATTTAACTCATTTTTATATAAAATTAATATATATTTAAGCCGAAATATAACAAATAATGCATTATTCGTTGAAAATTTATGTTTTTTTCAGTTAAAAAATTAACTTTTATTCAAGGTTGAGGCATGTTGATAAAAATCATTTTTTTGTTAAAGATTCACCATATAAGTTGAAAATTAATCTTTTTGGTTTAATTTACTTCTATAATGCGATGTAATTGTTTAACTGCAAACTTAATTATTTCTGTTTCAAGCTCATCATTTTGAAAACTCAACTAATTGTGTAAAAGTAAAACTGCCTTTTTTTAAACTGATTTTTGTTGTTGAAGGCTTATGTCTTTATTTGAAAAATTTTCTATTTTGTTGCAAATTTGTTTTTGTTTGTTACAAATGATTCTTTTTACTAAAAACGTTACTTTTCCATTTTTGGTTTAAAATTTCTCTTCTTTGCTTGAAAATTCGATTATTTGTTTAAAAATGTATGCAGGTACTTTTTTATAAATTCGTTTAGGTCCTTTTTTAAAATTCCTTTTTTTGGTTAAGATTTCAACTTTTTTTTTAAATTCGTGTTTTTTGTTTTAAAATTTAACTGTATTTTCCCTTGTTTTAAACTGAGTTTTTTGGTTGAAAGTTCATGTCTTTATTTGAACAATGTTCTATTTTGTTGCAAATTTCTTTTTGTTTGTTAAAAATGATTCTTTTTAGAAAAATGTTACTTTTCCATTTCTGGTTCAAAATTTCTCTTTTTTACTTGAAAATTCGATTATTTGTTTAAAAATTCATGCAGGTACTTTTTTTTAATTCGTGTAGATTCTTTTTTTAAAATTCCTCTTTTTTGGTTAAGATTCCAACTTTTTTTTTAAATTCGTGTTTTTTGGTTAAAAATTTAACTGTATTTTCCCTTGTTTCAAACTGATTTTTTTGGTTGAAGGTTCTTGTCTTTATTTGAAAAATTTTCTATTTTGTTGCAAATTTCTTTTTGGTTGTTAAAAATGATTCTTTTTACTAAAAATGCAACTTTTCCATTTTTCGTTAAAAATTTCTCTTCTTAAGTTGAAAATTCGATTATTTGTTTAAAAATGCATACATTTACTTTTTTTTAAATTCCTCTTTTTTGGTTAATATTTCAACTTTTTTTTAATTCGTGTTTTTCGGTTTAAAATGAAACTGTATTTTCCATAATTTTAAACTGATTTTTTTGGTTGAAGGTTCATGTCTTCATTTGAAAAATTTTCTATCTTGTTGCAAATTTCTTTTTGGCTGTTAAAAATGATTCTATTTACTAAAAATGTAACTTTTCCATTTTTTGTTCAAAATTTCTCTTCTTTACATGTAAATTTAATTATTTGTTCAAAAATACATGCAGGTATTTTTTTTCTAAATTCATGCAGATACTTTTTTAAAAACTCCTCTTTTTTTGGTTAAGATTTCAACTTTTTTTAATTCGCGTTTTTGGTTTAAAATTTAATTGTATTGTTAAAAACTCGGTTTTTATTGAAAATTAAATTTTTCAAATAAAAATTGTATTATTCCAATTATGGTTAAAAGCTCGTTTATTTTAGTTTAAAAATTCAACTGTCTGGTTCAAAGTTTAAATACTTTCTTAAAAATTCATTTGTTTGGTTGATGATTTATATTTTCGTTGAAAATTTATCTTCATTATTAAAAACTAGACTTATTGAGTAAATTAGTTTTTTTTATTGTTTTCTTTTTCAAGGTAAGAAATATATTTTTTCATTAGAAATTTAGCTATTCGGTGAAAAATTTAACTGTTGTGTAAAAAATGAAGTGTTTCGCCTAAAATTCATATTTTCAGGTTGACAATACAAGTTTTTTGGTAGAAAATTTCCCTTTTTAAAATGGGAATTAAGCAATTTGGTAGAAAATTAAACTATTTGAATAAAATTCATGTTTTTAAATTAAATTTTAACTAGTTCATTTTTTTGTTTAAATTGGATCTCTTTAGTTTAAAAATTCAACTATTTGTTCAAAAACTTACGTATTTTGTTCTAAATTCTTCTTTTTTGGTGAAAAATTATTTTTTGCGGTGAAAAAATTCTTCCTTTTGGCTGAAAAATTCATTTTTGATAGAAAATTCATCTTTTTAGTTTGAAATTTCAACTATTACAATTTTTGTTGAGAATCCATTTTTGAAGGTTGGAAATTCAGCTATCTTCTAGAAAATTCGATTTTTTGGTATGAAAACTCAACTATTTTATTGAAAGTTCATCTATTTAAATCGAAAATTAAACTGTTTTGTTGAAAATTATTCTGTTTGGATTAAAAACGCATTTTTTCTTTTAGAAAAGTTATCTTAAAAATTTGAATTTTTTATTTAATTTGCAATCATTTTATTCTGTTTAATAAAGATTTGATGTTAAAAATGTTAAAAGATTAAAATCCAAATCTCTGGATATTAATTATCTGCATAAATGAAAAATGGTTCAAGGATAATCAGAGAACTATCAGGGAATTTTGAAAAGGAAGTTTTTCGAACACACCACAATAAAATATACTACAATATGAAAATGTTTAAAATCGTAACAAGTTTTTAGTTTCAAAGCTCTTTGAAAATTACAGTTTTTTTATGTTGTATAAATCACTTCGGAAAAATATAATTTAATAATTACAAAATTAATTTTTTACTTTATAATTCCAAGAATACAAAAAATATATTGAAAAATTTAATTTAAGATTGTACACAACTTTTAAAACCAGGAAGTGATTTAATTTTCCGGAGTTACAAGAAAGATTCTCTTTTGCTTTGAGTTCTCTTCACGAACTTTAGAAGAGAGAAGACATTATTGTTACAAAGTTGAAAAATGTTTCAATAGGTAATAATGAAAGTTAGACATTATTCAATCCCTATTCCACCAGCATGCCACCAAAAAGTTTTAAAATTTTAGCCAAATACTTTTTCGAATATTCAATTGAAATAATTAACATTCATAATTGAGGGGTTGCAGTAGAAAATTAGAAAACCAAAAAAATCTGAATTTTTTGGGAGAGTGAAATAACATTCTGTCAAATCGAAATCACCATTTAAACATAAATAAAAAGTTTACTCTCGAGCTTTAACACTTTATTTATTTTGATTCTTTACGAATTTTGTAGGCAAAAGCGCATTTTTTGCAAAAATTTAGGTTGTCCACTTCTTTACTATAATCCTTTAATTCTTTCTCTCTGAAAATTAAGATCTTAGATTTATTTAACTGAAAGGAGCATTTCATTCTGATTCAACAGAAGAAAATTACTTTTTATTTATTTAAGAGAATAGTCTCTGGCTGAGTATCGACTGAAAGTAGCCAGTCCCCCAACATGTACTTAGATCTACTTCGAAAAATAAATAAAGGAGTTTCGTGATCGTCTGAACGATCATCCGGTCTCCAGACAAGAAAACTCTAAAGGTTATAAAAGATTAAGAATCGTTTAAAAAAGCTTTATTTTAGAATTTAATATGCTTATGTTACAAAAAAAATAATTTGAGAAACTCTTTAATATATGTATTTATTATTACAACAATTGACTGAAAAGCCAAATACTTTTCAAACAAAATCTGAAAATTCTTATTTTACTTTTTATTTTAAATTCTTTTTTGCTCTTGTACTAAAAGATTCTTAATGGATTTGAAGTAGTATAAGGTACTTCAAAAGATTCAAAAGAATTTTTAATATGTTTAAATAAGTTGAAGATTTTCTAGAAGATGTTTAAAATTTCAAGATATTTTTTAAAATTCCAAAAAATTTTCAAGAGGTTTAAAGAGTTTTAAGTGATTTAAAAACTTTAACGGCTTTCAAATATTCTGGGATTTTTTAAAGATTCTAACCAATTCTTAATATTCTTTTAGATCTTAAAGATATTTTACAGTCGTTTCAGGATTTAAGTGTATTTTGTAAAATTCCAATAATTTTCCATTTTGTATATATAGTTTCAATGTTTAATTATTTTAGGGGTTTTTAAAAGATCCCAAGGAATTTTTAATACGTTTAAAGAATTTAAATCTATTACAATAAATTTGCTAAGAGTTTTACAAAGTTTTAAGAGCGTCGAAGATTTTCACCAGTTTTAAATTTTTTAGGGCATTTAAAAAAATTTTAATTAATTTCTTATTTGTTCAAATAATTTCAAGGTATTGCAGATAATGAACTCCACGAGTTTTATATAGTTTCAAAGGAATTTCAAAAGATTTTAAAGGGTTCAAAATGTTTTAGGGGTTTTTAAAAGATCCTTAGGCAATTTTTAATGCTTTTAGAATTAAAATATATTCCAGAGGGTTTCTAAAAATTTAGAGTAAAATTTCAACGGATTTTGAAAGATTCTAAAGATTTTGAAATACTTCAGGGTATTTTAGAAGATCCCCAGAAATTTTTATTATATTTCCAGATTTAAATAAATCTTTTTTGGTTTCTAAGTATTTAGTTATATTTTAGTCATTATACAGGGCGAGGAAAAAGTATGGAAACCTCAGAAAATTTAAAAAAATTTAAAATAGAAAATTAAAATTAACATGAAGCCTTTAGTAATTTTTCCCGGGGAATTTAATGGTGACCTTGTATTTGACCTTAGACCTCGCTGTCAAGGTTATTTCAAGGTCAATTTTGTTTTTTTAAATGGGAACCCCTATATTTGACAACGGCAATTGAAAGAGCGGGGAATTTTACGTTAAGATATGCATTAAGGTCTAAGGTCAAGGTCACCTGTAGAAGGTCGTATAAAGGTCAATTTGTACTTGCAGGAAAATCGTGCAGAATTTGCAGTCAGAAAAAAAGTAGATGACTGGTCTTTAGTAATTTTTAAAAA
>JAAAKG020134108.1:0-36788 GCA_010014905.2 Druon quercuslanigerum | reverse complement strand
ATTTATGTCTGATTACCCATTACAAAATTTTCATTTTAACTTACTCTATGATGAAGCAAATATATTTGATAATTAATCAAAATGAGAAAGCAAAGTACTCATTATATGAGAAAAATAAAGTTGTAAATACAAACAAAGTGGAATTCCCCGAGATCGAATTCACAGCTATTTTCATTCAAATTACATGAATATTACATGTACAAAGTACATGAATTTTCAACTAAAAAAAGACAAATCTTTAACCAAGTAATTCAATTTTTGGTAAAAAAAATGCCTTTTCATACAAAGAAATTAATTTTTAATTGCATTGATCGTCCACGAAAAAATAGGCATTTTGAATAAAAGAGTTTAATTTTCAAAAAGTAATATTACTTCCAAACTAAAAGATGAATTTTTAACCAGAACGATAAATGTTTGACTGGAATGCTTGAAGAATGCTTGAAGAATGCTTAACCAAAAAGGAAAATTTCTAAAAAGAAGATTAAATTTTAAAGAAAAAGATAATTTTCTACAAAAAATCTATTTTTTAACAAAACATCCGAATTTTGAACGAAATAGTTCAACTTTCAATTAAAAAAGACAAACTTTCAGCCAAATTGTTGAGTTTTGAAATATAACAAATCAATCTTCAACCAAAAATGTTACACTTAAATTTTAAGTTGAAGTAATTAATTGTCATCCAAACCGCTAAATTTTTAACTGAAATGATGAATCTTCAACATAAATAGGTGAAGTTTATGCCTACCAAAAAGATGAACTTTTAATCATAAAGAATCGACCAAACAGTTGAATTTTTACCGAAAAAAGATAAATTTTCAACTAAAAATAGAATAATTAAATTTTCCATTAAAAATCTAATTTTTAATTAAAAAACAACCTTTTAAATAAAGAAAAAGCCTGTCATTTTTCAAGCATAAAATGATAGCTATCACGTAAACAAATAAGTTTATTAATATTATGTATCTTAAAATATATTCCTAATTCCTTATTGTAATGAAAACTGTTTGGATGCATGTGGACAACTATTAAGCAATGTCAACAAAAAGAACTACTCATGATAAATAATAAATAATAATATAATTAGAGTAAACTGATATAATCTAAAAAAATTAAGATTCATGAACTGTAAATAAGTAAATAAATCTGTAACCTTATAAACTAAAATAAAAAAATAAAATAAAAAAAAATAAATGATAATAAATCCCCGCGACTGTATATAAAGTAAAAAATACTTTTTTAAATTTACAAAAATTATTAAAATAAGAAAAAATTTAATTTTACTGCGATCAGATGTAAATTTCTGATTTTGAATTAAATTCTCGGTCATTTTCCGGTTTCCCGGTCAAGTTTCCACCTTGCATATCTTCTGACTCCAATAAAAATATAAAAACAGAGTAGGGAAGATTCAATAAACTCACCTTGAGTTTGTAAAGTTCCGAGACACTGATCGAGATCATGAAGCGACTCTCGTACATTTCTCGAAATTTAAACAGTGGCAGCTTGTGCCCAGGAACTTCCTGCAAAAGCATCACGATCTGGGACCTCACGAGTTGAGGATTTGGTCCACAGCTGTGTGAGTACGAAATTAGGATTCTTTTGTATCCAATCTTGCGACGATGCAACTGCGAAATCGCGTACTGTGCGTCATGCAAAGAAGGTACTTTAACACTCGCAGCAAAATTTCCGTCCGACTGCATAAAGACTGAAACGTGAAGGACCTGAAAAAGAAAAAACCATACAAAATAATCCATATTCACATTTGTGAAAAATGAAAATTCAGAGATGACGAAAACGGTAAAATTTTTTTAACCATTCAAGATAACGAAAATTTTTTGCAATATGCATCGAGAATATTTTAACAGACTTTTCATTAAAAACGTGGTTTCATCGGTTTCATAGATTGGTCTGCAGAGATGAGCACACGTGAAAAATTTAATTTTTTTACAATCATTCAACAATAGTGCATTTTTATTAAAGGTAATAAAATATATTTCTAACACATTTTTAAGCAAATGAAGTATCAGTTAATTTCAGTGAACCTAACCACTTCAAACAAACAATTTAATGAAAAAAACTCTGAGGTATATGAATTTGTGAAATCAAGTTTGGCCAAGTAATTTGGGAAAAATATTCATAATATAGACATTTTTGAATAAATTTTAATATGTCATAAATAGACATTAAAAAACTTAGCAGAACTGATTAAAAGCAAAATGATATTAATAAGAAATTGCTGAGTATGAAAGATTGATGGTACAATATAATTCCGGGAAATTGTACAATGTCTGGAGCGGCTTCTAAAAATTTATTTCAAAATTTCTCTAGGGCTCTTTATAAAAAAATGTCCTTGTATATTTTATTACGAATTTTTTTTTCAAAATTGTTTGGGCAACTTTGATTTTTCGAATTGATATACTTGTACTTAGAAAATTTTTTACATCTCAGGTGTTTTTGCTGAAATTAAAATATATTTGAAAAAAACACGAAATTGATCAAGATATATTTACCATTACGTGTTCCATAAAAATCGATGAGAGAATTCGTTTCATATCTTTCGGATCGATGTTTTGATCAAGATTCGTTACTTGCAGTTCGATGGGAGTAAAAGTACCATTGGAGGAATTTATTCCATTGCGGCTGCTATTGATTGGATTGAAGAAGTTCTGGAAAATGGAATTATTTAAGTAATTTACGAGAGGTTTTATCACTCTTTAAATCTTTGTGAACACTTTGAAATACGTTAGACACATCTGAATTCTTATGAGGTTTTTTAAAATCTTTGGAAAATCTTGAAATCTGGCGTAGACTCAAATGTCGAGTAATCATCCCTTCAGTAATTAAATTATTCAAGAAATAGGATGACTTTTCACAAAAACAGGGAAATACATTTTTTGAAATTAAATCAGTGTAGGAACCATATTATAATCAATATAAAACGCTTTAAATTCCTCAAATTTCAAGTCGAAATATATTGCATATTCAACAAAATAGTTGATATTTCGACCAAATAAGACCTACAATAATAAGAGTTGAATTGAAGTTAAAAACTAGAATGTTTTAGAAAAAACATTGCCTTCGAAACTAGAAAAGGAAAATTTTTAACCAAGAAGTACGATTTTTTAAACAAAATAGTTAAATTAAAAAAAAACTTGATAGTGTTCAACCAAATAGTTAAAGTTTCAAACAAACGTTGGAATTTTGTACCAAATATTAAAGTTTTCAAGCGGTAAAAGACGAATTTTTAATTAAAAATAGGCGAATTCACCAATAATACGAATTTTCAACAAAATATACTAATTTTAAAATAAAAAGATCAATTTTCCACCTGAAAAATAGTTAAATTTTCAACGAAAGAGATGAATCTTTAACCCACCAAAAATATTTTTAACAATGTAATTTAACTTTCAACCAAGTAGTTGAATTTTTAGCTATAAAAGATTATATCTCAACAAAAAAAGTATTAGTTGAACTTTAAAAAAAATGAATCCTCAACGAAAAACATAATAGGTCATATTTCAACTAAAAAATATTTTTATTTTAAGTCAACAACTGTTGAACTCAACCAAAAACGACGAATTTCTAAAAAAAAAAGTTGAAACCTCAACCAAAACAGATTAATTTCTAGCCAAACAGTTAAATTTTTAACAACAAAAAAAATGACATTTCTACCCCAACCAAAGAAATTAATTTTTAACAAAGTATCTCAACTTTCAACATAAAAATATGAATTCTCAACTAAAAGTATATTACTTGATGTTTCAAACAACAAATATTTTTATTAAAAATAAAAAACACTTTAATTCAATCAAATACGACGAATTTTCAACCAAAAAAGATTTTCTATTAAAAGGGATCATTTTTCAAAAAAGATAGCATTTTCCAACAAAAGAGAAGTATTCTGAACCAAAAATATAACAGTAGAATTTTTGACCACAGAAGGGAAACAAGAGTACAGTAACACTATTTAAAAAAAAAATAATAATAAGATAAAAGGAAGATTTTTTAAGAACAAAGTTGAATTTTTAATAAAAAAGTTCCATTTCAACCAAAAAGATGAATTTTTTAAAAATTAATTGAATCTTGAACCAAGCAGTCGAATTTTGAAAAAAATGACAATTTTAAGCAAAAACAGAGTGCTATTTTAATCAAACAGTTGATTTTTCAAACCAAAAAGATGCATTTTTTGAAAGCAGTTAGAGCTTCAATCAGAAATCTTGCACTTTTAACAAAAAAGTTCATTTTTATCCAAGAAAGATGACATTTACACCAAAAACGATGAATTTTCAATTCAAAAGGACAAATTTTCTATCCAAGCAAAACAAGTGCTCAACAAAACAGTTGAATTTTCGATTAAAAAGAATTACTTTTTAAAATTATAGATAAATTTTCAAGCAAATAGTAGAATTTTTAACAAAAAGAAATGAATTTTAGATTTTCAACTACAAATAATTAATTTTTCATGGAAAATAGTTGTAGTTTCTTATTGGGTTCCATTAACTCAGTTTGCATTTAAGCGAAAAACCAAGAAAAAAGTGAAGTTTCTTGAAAACAGGGGATCTAAAAATTGGGAAAAGAGGCGAATATGAGAAAGATGGTGGAGTCTATAAGATTAACTACTTACCTCAACTTCTTCGTTTTCAGCATCACTGTGGTGGTAGGGAGACATTCGAGTGAGCTGATGATGGCCCATTGGCTGCATGGGAGCCATGTCATAAGGAGATGAGGCTCTCATATTACGAATTGGACCTGGATGTGGAGTCTGGAATTCATGTTAAATGTAATACTGCCTCGAATCTTCGTGAATGAATTTAATATTATTTAAATGTTGTCAGATAAGATCAAAGCTCCTTCAAATCACGGCCCGAATCCATGAGGATTTTCATCAACTCACGACTCAAGGGCTCAATCTCGATAAGTCATCATTTATAATTTTACTATTGACGGGATACATTTATTTATAGCAGAAAAAAGCGAGAATAAATTTTTAATAAGATCTAATCTGTATGTATGCCTTAAAGTTTTTAAGTCTAAGTGTTTGAAGTACATAATTTTGAATATAATTTCAAGACAATAAAAAAAGTTCTTCTAAAAATTGTGATTGATGTTAATTTTTCTACCAAACAAAAAAGGCAGATTAGAAAATATTAAAGTTAATACAATTTGTAAAACAATTTTTCCTACGAAATTTGATTTTTGTAATCAAGTCTTGATATTTTCTATATTTTAGTTCAAATAATTGGAAAAAGGATTTCTATCAATTTGTAGTTTTCCAACGTAAAACTGTGTTTATTACAGAAATGCATTTAAATTATAATTTCATCCATACTGGGTGCTCTCAAACTTTCTTAATATTTCTTTCTAATTTCTTTACAATTTGCACACATTATTTTAAATTTTAAGGATTTTAAATATGCAGTAATATCAGCTTTTAAAATAAGCATTATATATCAACAATTTAATGTAAAACATAGGGAAAAAATTCTTACTTGTCCGTTCCAGTGGCTCATGTCACGACCTTGTGAAACGAACATTGGCAGTGGACTTTGCCGCTTAAAAGGTGGAAGGAATGCTTGAAAAGAATAAAAGGACTGTTAGTTTATACCTGGAATTTCAGTTAGAATTTATATTTGTATGAAAGTGTTTTGTTAATCATTTTAGAACTCACAGAAAATTAATATAATTTTTTCGAATTTAATCTTTTTAAATTTAAAAAAGTGGACTTACCATTGTGGTTTCCATTATGATTCGGCGGAGCAGGCCAGGGAGGTCTTAGTGCACCAAATTCGGATGGCTGAGGAAAGGAACTGTGAGCTCCTCTAATACGTCGAAGACCGTCAGGTGTGCGATTATGAATACCATCAGGAATTAAATTATCACAGACTTGTGGAATGTGTACTCTTTTTCCCAAAGATACTTTCGCTTTTTCCTAAAAAATCATTACGATTTACAACAATGCATGCAAGACTAAAAAAAAACTTTCATCATTATAGCATCTACTCAAATTTAAGAAAAAGGAATAAATATGTAACAGTCACGCGAGCTTATTATATATAATTCTTTTGCAATCTTAATAAATATTAAAATGTGTAGAAATGGTACTTTTTATGTGTAAAATTAAATACCGATGTTCTTTAATTGATAAAAGTAACTTTTTAAAAGGACAAGTAATTTCTCAATGTTATACTATTTTAGAAATTATATCATAATATGATATTCTTAAATATATTGTCGCATTATTATAGAAATTAATTATACTAAATAGATCATTAATCCGTTTTTGAATCAAACAATTTTAAATGAGCGCGAAAAGATTCCCTGACGTTTTTAAGTTTTCCAGGTGACTGAATACTCTGAATAACGAAAAAGTAAGCAGAAAAATAAAATGATGCTTACTTACCTTGTAGTGATCTTCCCACAAACGATTCAACTGATGTGCCCCTGACATTTGATAAACGAGGGGCGATTGGACCCTGGAATGCTCCGAATACGGTTTATTAGAATTATCGTTGTAAGAAAAACATTTTCCAATGAAGGAAGATGCTGAATCAACGAAGCTGTAAATAGAAGAAAAATTGTCTCAGTGTTGAGAAAAAAATCGTTGTATTAGGTTCTTTTGGGAGATGGTTTCAGATAAGATCAAAGCTCCTTCGAATCACAGCCCGAATCTGTGAGGATTTTCATCAACTCACGACTCAAGGGCTCAATCTCGATAAATCATCATTTGGAATTTTATTATGGAATTAAACGATTTTTTAATGCAATCATTAAAATAATATATAATTAGGTCTTGAAGTTTCTATTAAGTTTCATTAAAATTTGAAAATTATGATTATTGGAATTTAAATTTTAAAGAATCCAAATATGTATTTTATAGTGTAAAAACTCCTTATAAAAAACTACGCTTGTTTCAAATTTTGACTTACTGTTACTTATTGTTATAAATGTATATACTAGTTGGTGTTTAATTATTTAAAGTACGTAATTTCCTATATAGAATTGCAAGATTACGAATTCGTATAAATTAGACAAAAAATTATAATCTCTGTATCTCAATACAAATTGAAATTTCATAAATATGTACTTATACTAAAAATAAGTCAAAAAATAACATTTCCAACTTCTCATGAAATAACCTAACATAAAATATGCTAAATCGCACAAATACACTTTCATTTTATAATATATAGCACTTGATCTTTGAATTTAAAATCTTTCAGCATTTACCTCTTATTAAAATAAAATGCAAGAATTAATCTTCGTAATAAGCGTTTAAAAAAACATATGTTCTGAAATTTTGATAAATAATTTACATTTAAAATTAACTTAAAATAACAGAATCAACCGCATAAAATTTTAACTTTTTTATCTTCTTGTACCATTTAATATTTTTTATTTTGTGATAACGGAATTCTGTTCTTCTGAACTTAAATGTTCTTCTAATTATTCTTAAAAAGAGCAGTTCTACAAAATCATACACCTTCAGCGAAAATCGAGTATCCCATCTTACCCCGGTGTCCCGTCCAGCCCTTGTCTTCTCTATTATTTAGGGAAGGATTTATTAGGGGATACCGGGGTAAGATAGAACACTCAATTTTCTCTAAAGCTGTATGGTATTCAGAACTGTTCTTTTTAGGAATAGGTAGCAGAACTGATTCGTCAGTTTTAAAAAATAAGAAAAAAATGAGAAATATTAAATTTTACAAGTAGGCAATAAAGTTGAAACTTTAGGAGGTAGTTTTTGTTATCTTAAGGTAATTTAAAATGGAATTTACTTTTCGAAATTTTCAGAATATTTTTTATATTTTAATATTTATTTATAAATGAAAAGTACAATTTGGGGCGAAACGGAACACGTACTGGAGCGAGACGGGACACTGTTTTTCTGACTGTCATAACCCTTTTTCGTAGCCGGGTGTCGTAAACAACGTAACTTATTCAAATGTATAAATAGTATCTAAAAAGATTGCCAAGAAACTTGATAAATGCTAAAAAATGGTAAATTCAAAGGTCCAGTCCTATATATTATACAATGGAAGTGTTAGCAACATTTATTTGAAAATAATAATTTTTTCATAATTTTAATATCTTTGCAGAGGGACAGGTTTTTTGAAAAAGTATTTGAAGTTCAGAAAACTCTGTTAAACATGAATTATATCTGATATAAATGGAGCACTATATCAATAGATACATTTAATTCTTCACGAACGACAGATGACCAGTATTTTAATGAAAAATAATAATCTGCTCCATTCCAACCCAGTCTCCCTAATTTTTTTATCAACTTTTTCTATTATGCTTGCCATTTGTTGAATCGCTGAAAATCCAGGGAAATATTTTTAAAATGTCTTCAACGCTTATATAATTCTATCAAATCTCCTAGAATTCTTAAAAATAATTTAAAATCCTGTTTTTGTTAAGTTCCTTTCCTTAAAATAATTTTTCAGAAATAATACATATTTTTAAAATAATACATCTCACACAAATAAGAATTTTCAAATTACATGAAATTGAGATCGGTTATATTTACGAATAAAAATAAACTTATAAACTTAAATTATTTTTAAAAATAGAAGGGAATTAAATTATTTTCAAGTCTACTATCAAAAGATAACACTTACCCAGTCTGTGAATTAATTGCTGAGCAGTGAACTCCATTCCACGCAGAATATGATCCTACAATAGGAGATGCGGAATGGTAATGAGGAGTCACAGGAAGACTTCTAGCCCCTGCTATTGTCGAATTTGTCCCAAACATTTGTCCTGTCGGTGTGTTTATGGCTTCAGATTCACTTGATGTGTGCTCCCGAACGCCTGAGTTCCCTGAAAAAAACAAACACAACTTCACTTTAAAAAAATAAATTAAAAAAACTTACTATAAAAAAATTCTTTATTATTTAGTTCAAAATAATATTATTATCGAAATGGTCAAAACAGTAGTAGTATGTAAACAAACAAAATTGACAAAAGTAATTAAATAATTTCTAGAAGCAAGAATAAATTTGGGAAAGTTATATAAAACCGTTCTAAATATCAAGCTTCAATGACTGTGATCATCCTTAAAATCAACACTTACAAATACGATCGCTAAATTTTTAAATTGAAATTGAAATTTCAAGATATAAATCATTAACGAATTGCGATTTACGATATGGCAAAGCCTTTCAAGCAGATCAAACAACCAAACTTCATAAACAGCGATAGAAGGTCAAAGTCAAAAGAAAACAGACTCAGGAAAAGGAAAGAAAATAGGTTACATTTTAATTATCTTTGTTCCTTACCTCGATTGTTGGATTCTGAAGTTTCTTTTTCCTTCAGGAATTTGACGGCGATTTTAGAATCGAAAACGTACTCTCCATGCATACGCTTTTGTGCTCTGGGCAGAAAAGTACCGAGTTTATTATTAAGAAATTGTGACCTCTAAGAAGAGTATAATGAACGTTAGGAAACGTTGACCTTCGCCCGTGTTAAACATTTCACTCCTCAATAACCGATCTGACAATATAATTAAATTATCACTGAATTTATTAATCCATCACACCTAAGTCTAAAGAATTCCATAGAAATAAAAACACACATTATACAAAAAAGATTCACTGACTTTGAAATTCTCTTACCAGAATTTTGCTTTTAGCATGTGGTCAAGAATTTTGCGAAGACTTCAAAACGGATAAATAATAATAAATAGGGTTCGCGACAGTTAATAAATAATATACTATTAACTATAAACTATTAATAAATTAACGACACTAAGAATGATTTCATTAATCTTAACAACGGATTAATTAAATATAATTAAAGAAACACGAGTCAGCCGGCTGTGCTCCATTACTTGGCTTACATTGCTAATTTCTGATTAAAGCCGAGATAATTTATAGAATTATCCCCTCCAAAGAGGAAGTTTCGATATTTAAAGATATGTATGATCATCGTTTGTGAATAAGTTCAAGGTGCTGATAAGGCGCGAGGTTTTAAATATGGGAAAATATTATTATTTCAGGCTCCAAACTGCTCTTTGGATTTATAAAAAAAGTATCAAAAAAGCTCTTTAATTAAAAAAAAAAAAAAATTAAACAGTAAGTAACCTAATTTTAAAGTAGTAATACATATCTATAGATTCATCCAAACTGAAAAAAATTTTTTTCAAAAAATTCTGCTTATTTGACGCTGACAGACGATTGATCAAAAATTCGGATAATCAAACTATTTGAAATTGAAAGATATTGCAGATAAAGAATTTATATAGCTACTATCATTCAATAATTCATATTTCGTGGAATATCTTAAAACAGAAAAATATTTCCAAAAAAATCATTAAAATGAAAAAATTGATAAATTTAAGATTAAAAATTGTACATTCACAAATTGTGCCTGACAACCGAGGGTTTAACAACTGAGGTGCCGTATTCTATAAACTCTGGACACTTTTCAAACAAGTTTTAATTTTAAAATTGAATATTCGTTTAAAAATTTAATTTCAGATATTTATTCATGAAAAAAAGCTGTAGCTTTTTTCGTTTTTGAAATCAAGTGAAATATATGTTTTTTAGAAAACAAAATTTATTCATCTTTTTTGTCTTTAACTCGCCGTAATTCAGCCACTTACTTGAGTTTTTTCGATGAAATTTCAGGAAACATTCTTTATTTATTTCACGAGTGGCAGATTAAACAAAATACGAACATTTTTGTTTAAACAAAAGTTTTTGATTTTTACCTGAGACATTGCATAAATCCTGCATTCATATCTTTAAACTCAGGGGGAGCCTAGTTGTTCAGAAAGATATAAATATGATTTCTACGGAAAGAATTATTTATAATGAATCACCTAAAAAAAGATACAAATGTTTTATTTCGGTCACACGGCCCTTTTCTTCTTATGCATGTATCAACTACACCCGTTTACTTGGAAGTGCAACTTTGCTCGAGACGATGTATTATTTATTAGTCAAAATTTAATAAAGTAAATTGGTTATTGTAACCCATATTTTTTTAATACAGTTTTTACTGATAGCTTGTATAGGGTTATATGCAGTTATATATAGTGCATTGTGTTTATTGTTTTGTTTCATCTCGATGTTTGTAAACATACTGATGTAACTTAAGTTTCCATTTCTGTTTTTAAAATGCGATTTTGAGAAAGATCATTTGTGTTTTGCCGTTGAGTAGTTCACATCGCACCAGTAAATTAATAGCTATGAGGAAAGAAAACTTGAAAAATAGATGTTTTTATAAAAATTAAGTGTTCTTATAAATACACCAAATAAAAAATAATGAACCTGAAGTGTATATACATTAAATATATCATTATTAAATTGTGGACAAATTGAAATTCATCATTGACAAATTACTTCGTATTTGTATACATTCAATTCTGGCTGGTAAATAATACGTCTCGAACAAAGTTGCACTTTGACGTGAACGCATGGAGTTGATACATGCGTGGGAAGAAACGGGCCGCGCGGCTAAAATAAAACCTTCGTAACTTTTTCATGATGGATTATTTTAAGTTTTTTTCGCAGAAAACACACACACACTTATTTATTTATTGCACGTTGACTTTCTGCGAAGGTTTTATTTTGGCCGCGCGGCCCGTTTCTTCCCACGCACGTATCAACTCCCCATGAGCTTGAAAATATGAATGCAGGATTTATGCAATGTCTTAGGTGAAAATACAAAACTTTTGTGTAAATAAAAATGTTCATATTTTGATTAATCTACCACTCATAGAAAAGCAAAAAGAATATTTCGCTAAAATTTCATCAGACACTCCCAAGAATTGGCTTAATTACGCCGAGTTGAAGACAAAATAGACGAAAAAATTTTGTTTCCTAAATGACGTGTTTTTTTGCAGTTTATTTCGAAGACGAAAAAGGTTACAACTTTTTTCTTCATGAAAAAAATATGAAACATTAAATTTTTTTAAAGAATATACATTTTTAAAATTAAAACTTGAAACTTGTGTAAAAACTCTCCAGCGGACAATATTCAGTGCGAAAAATGTATGGGCAGTTACAGAATCCGAGCCCTCAACTGTTCTAATCTTTTTAAATCCTTGTTAAACACGATATTAATGATTTTTTGCACTATACATGCACTCTCCGAAAACCAACGAAAAAAAGTGATTAGAAAAAAATATGAATTAGATGATCATGGTACTTTTATAGGCCTTATATACCTTGTATCTGCTATTGCATTTTTTCGTTTCAAGATTCTTCTACCCTTATTCGAATATTTTCTTTTATCCATTTTTAAGGAGTACTTATCAAATCCATGGGATTTTTTCATAAATTTTAGACAATATATCTTTTACATTCGGCATAAAATTCTGAAAATGCCAATCATCAATATCCCATTCCCCCGCAAAAAAGTCAAAAAGTATACTTGATCATTTGTTCAATCGAGTAAGTAACTTAAGGTACTAATCATACCAAGAAACAGATTTATGGAAAACCGTTTTTCCATGATTTTAAGCATCAAAATAATATTACTAATGATGTAATTTCAAATAAAAAACATTATTTTAATTGAAGTTTTTTAAAACTTACACAAAACATTTACTTTAACATTGTTTTTTTTTCATTTTTATTTAAATATCGCTTCTTACTAATTTTTGAAAAATGCTTCAATTGTAATGAATGTTGGTTTATTTTTTTGGGGAAAAACATTCTCTAAAACTCCAATATTGCGAATTTTAAAAACAAATTTTTTGACGGCTCAAATCGTTAAGACAAATTTTTAAAAAGAAAACATTTTTTAAACAAATAACTACATTTGAACGGTGTTGCGAGGAAGTACTATATATGGGATTTAATGGAGCATTAGAGATCTTGATAAACAAAATTTTGAAAGCGTTAATATTTTTAGGA
This sequence comes from Druon quercuslanigerum, assembly GCA_010014905.2. Taxonomy (NCBI): domain Eukaryota; kingdom Metazoa; phylum Arthropoda; class Insecta; order Hymenoptera; family Cynipidae; genus Druon; species Druon quercuslanigerum. The sequence continues at coordinate 23,925 of JAAAKG020134108.1, read as the reverse complement.
ATACAGATCGTCTAAAATGAACTCCTGTCAAACACGTTAAGTGTATTATTTAAAAAAATAGATCCCAATTAGCATAAGGCAAAAAACAAATAGAAGGCTGAAAAGTGAAAAATTAAATTGAAAAAATCGTTTCTTAAAAAAATGGATTTTAAAATACTACAGTGTTAATATTTTTATACAAAATATTTAGTTTCTTTTTTTATTTAAAAACTATTCAGTACAAAAGAAAGTAATTGAATATAAAGATTTAAATGTTCGTACGATTGTTCACAATTAATCGAGATGAAAACTCACTTCTGGTTTGAATTTTGATATATCCTTTCACCACAACATTTTTGCCCGAAAGAATAAGCAATTATTTATTAAAATTCAATAATATTTAAAAAGTTGGTAAGAAGCGACAGTAAGAAAAAATTCACTTACAAAAAATATTGTTAATATAATTATTTTTCGTAAGTATTGAATTTTTTTTCATAATAAGTATCCTTTTTCTTTAATAGTACACAACTGATAAAATCATTTTAATTCTTAAAAGCATAGACATTTTTTCAGGTACCTCATTTTGGGCACGGTAATAACCTTAACGAAAAATTGTAAACATCAATTTTATTTTTGCAATAATTCCGGGATTAATAATTTAAATTATTGCATGTATCCAATACGTCTCCTTATATTATTAGTGATATTGATATCTTTTTTTTCAGATGCGTTTTTAAAATTTAATCCCGTTTAATCTTGCTTATTCTCTTGTAATATTTTGAAATCCCATGTAGTCCCCTATAAACTTGTGTAAGCTTATGTAAACCTATATAATCGTGTATAATCTCGTTTTATACCATGTAAGCTTTTGTAATACGGTATATAATTATGTGAAATCTCATGTAATCATATGTAATCTCATATAATATTTTGTAATCCCATGTAGCGTTTTGCATTCCTGTAAACTTGTCATCTAGTGTACACGAAAAATGAAATGGTTAACCACTCTCTTACACCTTTCAAAATTTGACTGTTTTAAACTGAAGCCCTTAAAATTGAAAATAGTAAAAAACACAAATTAATTTTTTTTTTAAATAGTACGCTTTCCAATTTATACTCACAAAAAAATGTTCCATTTAGTCTTTAAATTTTTTTTAGTTTGAATTGAATCCCTCAAAATTTAACAATATTAAATTTAAAATGGTTAAAACGAAAAAATTACAAATTTAAGTTTAAAAATTTTACGCTTTCAAATGTATACTCTCAACATATTTTAAATCTTTCAAACTTTAACCATTTCAAATTGAAGCCCTCACAATTTATCAAGCGCAAATTTTAAGCATACACAATAAAAAAGTTCTAAATTTTTAAGCCCTAAAAGCGAAATAATAAAAAATATATTAAATTCACATTTTAAGCATTCAAAATTATAAGTTTAAAATAAAATTAAGTAATTTAAACAAAATAAATAAATTTAAAAGAGGCCAAAATTTAAGAGTAACAAATCTTCGTCCTGAAAAATTAACATACTTCAAATTACAAAGCATAAAAAATTAAATTAAACAATTTTAATTTAAAAGCTTCCGCTATTGTCAAATTTATTTCAAATGCATAAAGTCGAACAATTATTATAAGAAATTCAAGCGGATAAAGTCAATAATTTTAATTTTAGTTAAAAAATGTTAAAATGCACACAAGTATTAAATAGAAAGATTCAGAAATGTCTAATTGAAAGAATACTAAATTTAAGAATTCTAAAATTATTTGCAATTGACATGAAGCACTTAAAGTTGTAACATTGTAAGCTAATAATACATATTATAAAATGATTTCAAATCGAACACGAAAGAATATTAAATTGAAATCAATTTAAAATTACATTTGAACATCCAAGACATTTTTGTAATTCCATTTTAATGCTGACCATCATAAAAAATTTTCTCGTTAAAAAAATTATGTAAGCATGCATCTGTTTATTGCACTATTTTGACATCGAAAGATAATTAAACGATACATACCTGTCTGCGTATTCTTTCGAAATAAATCGTACAATCGCTGCATTTGACTGAACTTCAACAACTCGTCCTCCACAATTATTAGATAACCTTTTGAGCCGACGCTTAATTCCTGTAACGTCTTTGTCTTCCGGAAGATTACTAACCAGAAGATCAAACGATTCGTTGACCTAAAACAAAACAAAAATGCCCTCAGTTTTGAAAATGCGAAGTACAAAATTTGTATATGTATTGCTTATCTTACAGTTAATAAGATTACTTATCAGAAACATATTTCATATAGGGTTTAATTTATTGGGACATGTCCTGATTTTCTGTGTTATGACCAGATTTTCCATGCACGCAAATGAAAATTCGCAGTCTCATTGTGCCTGCTCAACTCAAATTTAAAAATTTGACACAAGTGGAATTTTACTATATTTAAAAAGAAACAAAAACATCAAATTGACTAAAAGATGGGAATTCAGAAAAGAATTCAAATAATTAATATATTATACTTGATGGATTTTTACTAAAAAAAAAGTCAACCATTTGCTAAAAAATCGAACGGGTTTGTTGAAAATTAAACTATTTGGCCGAATATTAACTTTTTTGTTAAAAATTCTACATTCTGGATGCATTTTTTTTCTTCATTAGATAAATAGTCTTAGTCTATCCGACTTTTGTTATTAGAAAATTAACTCTGAGCCGTACAAAATTACTGGTTGCGTCACTCAAAATGACTTCATTTAGATAATTTTAATTTACTGATTCGTTCAGTTGACGTTAATGATTAGATCAATTTGTCTTTATTGGTAGAAACCAAATCCTCTTGGTTAAAAATTAATCTTTTTGGATGAATTCAACTATTTTTGATTCAAAATAAAAATATTTTTGGTTGAAATATCAACTATTAGGTTTTTTTCTGTTCATTACTCATATTTTTATTGGAAATTCAACTACTTGCTTGAACTTTGAACCACTTTGTTGAAAATTCACTTTTTTGGTTAATGATTGATCATTTTAGTCGAAAATCGATTTGTTTAGTTAAAAATTGAACTATTTTATTCAAAATATTCTGTTTTTTTTACTAAAAATAAAAATCTTTTTATCTTGAAATATCATGCATTACATTTTTCACTGAGAATGAAAATTTTGTTGTCGAATTTGTTAAGAATTAATTTGGTTGTCTAATGACTAATTATTTTAGTTAAAAGCTGATTTCTATCGTTGTGACTTTTTTTGTACTATTTTCTTGAAAATTCATAATTTTTTTTGTAGAAAATTAATTTTTTCAACCGAAGGTTTAACAATTCCATTTTTGGTTAAAAATGTACCTTTATGAGTAGGAAGTTCAATTTGTTGGTTGAGAATTCAAAACTTTTGGCAACTTTGCAAATTTAACTGAAAGAAAAATCTATAACGGTCATGGAAAATTGGTCAGGAAAAAGTAAAGGAATTTAGAAGTTGATATTTTGTAGCAATCCTGGTGCCAAAAATGTGTAAATCTATTTTTCCAGCAGCTACTCTGCCTTTTTCTTATACAATACAACATTAAATATAAGAAGTAAAAACCTTGACTGGAGTTCTGGACGGCAATGGCTCCATAAGTTCTGTGAAATCATAATGTTCATTTGCACATAAAATTAAAGCCTCTGAAGTATTCTCCTTGTGGAGAAGTATCACGTGAATTTTCTTCCTATGCCGCAAGTCACTTAAATCAGCTGCAAAATTAATATCTCCAGATATTAAAATGATGGCCGCAGGACTGCCGTGAATATCGGCAAACCTCCTGATCGATTGTCTTAATTTTTCATCAGCAGCATTTTTACACGTTGCTGCAACATGTATTAAGTTAACCTGGAATAATTAAGCACATAAATGTTAAAATTCAGAAAGAGAACAATGAATTATAATTTATAAATAAAAATAATAGAGAAGATGTTCTAATTACCTGAGCGTCATTTAGCTCTTGTATAATTTGCTTATTTTCTTTTTGTACATCACAGACTACGATAAATTCCGCCTCCTTATAACCATAAAAAAATTTATCTCTGATTACTTGCGTTACGGCTATGGCGGATCGTCCTTTAGGAACCTTAAAAATAAGAAACATCATTAAAAATGGACAGTAAAAAAAACAAGGATATAAAAATTGAGCAGACTTTTAGATTTAATTTTCACATTGAATTTCGAAAAAAGTTCACAAAAGTTGCATCAAATTTTTAAAGATAATGAAAAAAAGCACTGTCAGACACTGACTGACTGAAATAATAACTGTCAAAGTTATCAATTCGAATTATTTTTAAATAAGAGAAGTTTATATTTTAAATTATTTTTGAACATTTAAAACGGTATTATTTTAATATGAAATTAATAATTTATAAATAATTTAGACTTTACGTCCAAAATACTCTCAAAACAGGTTAAACAGTTGACTTTTAAACTAAAAAGACTTAACTTCAACAAAATAATATAATTTTCGAGAAAAAAGACAAATTTAAAAAAAACCCTAATTTTTAATCAAACACTTGCTTTCAAAACTAAATAGTTCGACTTTCAATCAAAAGAGACAAATTTTCAAGAAAATAGATTAATTTGTTAGAATACAGTTAAATTTCCAGCAAGTTACTTTTCAACTATGATAGATGAATTTTAATCCAAAAGGAATCATCATCAACAAAAAAGAATGCATTTTTAACCAAAATATTAAAAAGATAAATTCTTCAAAAATGGGGATAGCGGAAATAGTGTAAAGACTGTAATAAAATAAAAAAATAATCGATTTGAAACGTGTGCGACTTACAAATTTTCAAACGCTATTAATCACAAATTTGTTTAAGTATAAAGCTTTAATGAGATATTATTCCATTTTTAATGTTCTCAATTAAAATGGTACAATTTTGTCTAGATCTTAATTTTTAAAAATCCATAGTGATTAAAATCAAAACTATGCATAGCGAACTTCTGAGAATAAATTGAATAAGTTATTATCTAAACTTACTTGACAATTTTCGATGTCCCAGAAAACACCGATCGGGGGCAAAAAGTTAGGTAAGAGTTTGGAGGTAATTGGGCTGCCATGTTGAGTGTAAGAGTAATCATACTGATGCCGCCGAAAGTCGAGAGAGCCGGGCAAACTTGCAGAATCCAGCAACGACTCTGTATCGTTATCGGAATTCGTACCAGATAAGGAACGAGTTTTCTGATAATCTATCGGGATTGCTTGCGAAGGAGTTTTAAGCTCGGATAAAAGCTTGATTAATTTATAGTTCAGCTCTTCTGCTTCGACATCGTTGTCGGCACTGTATGTGGAGTGCTTTGGAAGATACGCGTCCGCCATGTGATCCGAAAAAACTGCCACACTGCATGCCAACAGTTAACCTAATATCAACAATAAAATAACCTTAGTTAAGAAATGTTCTTATTTTTATTCTGAATTAAATGATAAAAAAAATCTCTTTTTGAACATATTTAAAGGCTGAAACGCAATTTCCATTCTTGATGAGAAAAGCAGGGTGGCCGTTTCAATTGAGGAAAAAATTCCCCATTTTTTTCTAAGTTCACAAAAATTTGTAACGACCATTGAATGAAATTGAAACATCGGACCTTATAGAGGTTACATTTTTTTATTTGAAACAATTCAGACAGTTAAGAGATTTCTGGTTGAAAAACATAAATCTGCGCTATCTTTTTTAAAGCTCAAGAGTAAAGAATGAATAATTTTGAAAAGGTTCGAAATTATATCATTTTAGGCAATTTTCAGAGACGAAAAAAGCAGTGTCAGGCACTCAATGACTGAAATAATAACTTTATTTATTTAGAAATCTAGAGAACATATTCGATTGATTTTCAAATATTAATTGTACAATAAAAAGAAACTTGAAAGTTAAAACAATTTTTTACAATAGCGTCAGCTCGAAAGATTCAGAATCTGAGTCTAAAATATTTTTTCTGAAATCATAAATTTGTTAACTTGGATAATTTTCAAATGAGAGAAGTTTATAATTTACATCAATTTTGAACACTTTATGTTTGAAATTAATTAACAATTAAGACTTAAAATTTGAAATTGTATAATTTAAATATAATATTATTAAACAATGGAACTTTGAAATTAATTGATTTTAAATGTTTTCGGCTTTAAAATGTCCAACTGTTAAGGCATGTAAATCGAAGAAATTAAACATTTGAATGCGGAGTCACACAATTAGGAACTGTTCAATTTAAAACGCTATTAATTTACATTTTTCTGATAATAAAGCTTTAATGGTAAATTATTCCCTTTTTAATATTCAAAATTAAAATGTTTCAAAGTTTCCTAGTTTTAAATTTCACTTTTAAAAGTTTTTTTCTGCATAAAATTTAAAATAGGTATAGCGCACTTCTGGGAAAAAGTCGAAAAAGTTGCTCGATCCAAGCCCTTAATTTTAAGTTAACACGTTAAAAGTTGAAAGATTTTTAATTTCGTACCTCAAGATTTTTTTTCTATCAGGTATAATTTTTCATATTACGGTCTTAATTAAGTATTTCGCATTTTTTTTAAATCTTCGACTCGGAATATGTACTTTAATATATATACAATTTTCGCCAGTTTGTTAAAATTTGTTTTCAGTCCTTATGAATATATAAATATTTAAAAATAGAATTATTCATATTAAAAATTAAATTACTGTTTTTTCATTTGCAATAGTCCAAAATATTTCAAATTAAGTGAAACTGATGCGGGTACTACATTCAATAAGATAGATGAATTTTCAACCAAAAAGACTAATTTTCAAACAGAAAATATGAAAGTTCGACAAAATAAATGAATTTTCAAACCAGAAAAGATTTAACCAAATATTGAATAGAGATATTTTCGACTAAAAAAATTAATTTCTAAATTTTATTAAATTAATTAATTAAATTAATTTTCAACCAAACAGTTAAATATTTGGCTAAAAAATATACATATTCAATCCAAAAAATTAATCTTCAACAACAACAAAATCACCAACAAAAGTGAAGAGGTTTCAATTAAAATTATGAATCTTTAACTGGAAGTTGTTTCAAAAACATTTCAGGAGACAGGACTTAATCTAGAATTCCAAAAAGATCTGCAAATTTGTGATGGTAGAGTAATAAATATGACTTGCAATATGTAACAGAAAATAATTTCAAACTTTTGGAGCAACAAAACTTGTATCTAGTTCATAGAAGAAAACTTGATTCTGACAGAAAACATTTTCTACGTCATTCGAACCGTTTACATGATTAAAGTTGTTTTCAAAGACTGAGTAAAAGTCACAGATAAATTTTAGTAAACGTAGCATTCTATATTCGGAATTAGTAACAAAAGCACTGTTCGCTAAAATTTTGATGATTAAGGCAATAACTTTTCTTCTTGATGATAAGATGCAAGAAATATTGCTTCCAAAGATCGAAATTTCAATTTGATTTCCAGAATGAAAAAATCTTATTCTCAAAATTCCCTTTTCCCACGATACACAAATGTATATAAAACTGAAATGCAGTAAGACTCAAAATGTGAAAAAGAAACAGGAAAACCCTAAAACAAAATTAAAGTCCAAAATCGCAAAATAAGTACAATCTGTCTTTTGATATGATGCGAACGATGCAATCGTGCCGAAAGCTTTAGGGCATTTTCCCAATTTTTTAAACAAAGATAATGTAGCTAAAGTGGTTACTTACGCTTGTGAACAATGAATAGCGGTTTTCGTATAACCTTGTAAGATTTCCGTAAAATCTTGCATATGCGACGAGCGAGAAAACAATGTTAAAAATCTAAAATTGAGGTTATGGTTCGAGTTACTGATTCGGAGTAACCGTATACTCTATTGTCGAATAGTAAAATTTTTACCAGTAAATAAAAATAAACTTTTAATTCTTTACCACATCATCCCATTTTATATAATAGTATGATTTGAAAGCAACGGTAAAAGAAAGTCTGTGTCAAAATATACATTGTTCTCGCGTGCCGCCACAAAAATATTCTACTCATTCCACCTTCCGCCATCGCATTCGCATCATTATAAAATTCCGCACACACACATAAATTACCTATGCGCAACCTGGTTCGCGCAAATATAAAGACCAATCACGCCACGATCATTGTACGGCGCAAAAGTTCAAATTTTTAAAAAAATTAACAAATACTGATAATTATATTATACTAGCATTATCCACCGTGCGCGTGAACAGTTTTTTATTTCAGGCAAAAAATTATTCCTAATACTAAATTTCAATCCAAAAATGTTATTTTCTACCAAAAAAGTTGAATTTTCAACTAAAACAATAAATCTTCAACAAAAAATACTTTTTAACAATGAAGTTCAACTTTTAACCAAGCAGTTGCATTTTCAACTAATGAAGATTAATCCTTAACGAAGAATGTAATATTAGATATTTTGATCAGAAGAGGTTTTAATGTGAAACCAAAAACAGTTGAATACATTTTTAAAATACAAATTTTAATTCAAAAAGATGAATTTTTAATCAAATACTTACGTTCTCAATCACAAAATTTAAATTTTCAAAAGAAACTGATATTATTCCACACAATTAAAGATTTTAATTTTAAATTGACATTGTATAACAAAGTACAGAGCGCGAACCTTTATGAAAACACACTTTCAGTCTCGCTTCATTGATAATGAAACATACTTATTTTCATTAACTTCTTTTATAATTTACAAAGAAACAGTGCGCATCATATAAAACCGGTTTTAGTATTAAAAATTTTACAGTACCTTGTGTCATTTTTTCCATTAATTTAATTTTTTATTGTAGTCAAGAAAGAAAAAATATATAGGCAAAATATAATTTGATGAGAAAAATTATTTTTCTAGGTTTCTTAAGAAAATATAACAAGATTTTTGAACATGTCAAAAAAGTATCTGGAAAATTTCTTTTTGTTTTACCACATTTTGCGAAACATGAGGAAAAATTTATGTTAATTTGAAAGATATTTTGAAATTTTTTGACGCGCGGAAAATATTTTTAAATATTTTAGAAATTTTTAGAAATTTTTCATGGTTTTCAAATGGTTTATCCTTCCTAAAGAAAGACATCGTGTAATTTTTATTCGGACTAAGTCATTTTTGTGTCCAGGAGATATTTTCATAAGATCAATTTATCACATTTTTCTCGTAAACAAAGAAAGATACAAACAAATGTTAACAACAAATTTTGCACATCTAAAAAAGTTCTACCAAAATTACCTTGCCCTTTTGTGATATTTTGCCTCGAACTTGCATTGTTTGTGAGAAAAATTTGAAAGTCATACTTTTAGAAAAAAAATCCATTGCTTAAAAAATTGTTTATCTAGCATAACGCTAATAAAACTGAGACTTTAAAGAAATATCGCAAAAAAATATAAAAGTTTGAGTTTTCAGAAAATTTTCTTTTCATATTTTCAAAATTCTGTGAAAAAAGATATACTGCAACAGTCCACCTTTTTTTACTTTTCGCAATATTAAAAAGAATCTGTTGAAAGGTTAAGTGAATTGAGTGTAGAACCAGAATTATTGCTATTGCAAGCCTATTTGAGATTTACAATTGATAATAGTGTAAAATAAAAGCAGCTTACAGATTATCCATGTACAATTCATTATTCAATTACATAAGTTAAAATATAATTGTTATGTTTGTAAACACTTTCAAAAAAATAATAAAAAAAAACAAACTATTAAAGCTTTTGAAAATTAAAAATAAAGTATTAAACATTGTATATAAAAAAGGTAACGCGAAGGTATCGCATTAACTTTAGAATTAGTGAATTCTTGAAAATAAATAAAATTACAAGGGATTCCTAGCGATTTCAAAATTTTCAAGGCATTTTAATTTATTGCTAAAAATTAATAAAAATTAATAAATTTATTGCTATTATATTGTTAAAGAATTTGGATGAATAAGTAAAATTTGATTTATATTGAGAGTATTTAAAATGATTTCTACTTATTTTAATGGATTAATATGATTTCCAAAGATTTCAATGGGCTCTAAGGGATTTTAATGAGTTTCTACAGAACTTTAAGGAATAAAATAAATTGTATTTCAAGGGATTTTAATTTATTTCTACCATTTTTGAAATTGTTAAAAGATATTTTTAAAAATTGAAGGAATATAAAATAATTTTGTAGGATTTCGAAAGATTTCAATCCATTTGAAAGAAATTTGTAAGATTTTCAAAAATCTTAAGGGATTTCTAGAGAAATTCAGAAAATTTATTAAATTAAATCTAATTTCAAGGAATTCCTAGCGATTCCAAACATTTCAATTTCAAGGAATTTTGACGTATTCAAGAATTTTTACAACCTTTCAATTATACAAAATATTTCTAGATTTTAACTTTTTTTTTAAGAACTAAACAAATGAGTAGTGAATTATAGAGGATAAAATATATTTTCTTTCGACGGATTTCAACGATTTTAAGGAATATGAAAAAATTATAAAACTATCATGTGGTTTTAAAGATTTTGACCAGAAATATATGTTTGTCATTAGTGGTCACCCTCAAATTATTTATACTTTATCGAGAATTTGACTGATAATATTGTAGAATAATTTTTAATTGATAGCACTTATGATCCCACATTTTATTTTTTGACATTGGGCAAATTAATGTATAAGACTTTAGACATTAAATTTAAGATTGTCAATTCCAAATAAAACTGTTCTCCTTTGAATGATTTAAATTAGAAATTATATATTGTTCACTCCTTTGTCCAATTTGCATAATTTCAGCCTGAAGCTTTTAAACTTTTGAGTATGTAATTTTTTAATTTCATATTCTTTCAATTTTAAATGATTCTATTTTGATTGCATTTAATGATAAATAATACGACTTTAATTCCTTTAAGTTTTAAAATGTACAATTTTCGAAATTCTTATCTAAAATTATTCAATTTTTAACGTTTTAAAAGTGTCCTATTTTCGAAATTTTAAGCTCAATTTATTCAATTTCGAAATTCTTCCATTGAAAATAAAACTGTTCAACTTTAAACGCTTCGAGTTAAAACTATACCATTTCAAATCCTTTGTCCAACTTTAAAAAATTAAGTCTGAACCTAAAATTTTTGAGAGTCTACTTTAACATTTTATCATTTGAAATAATTAAAATGTTTTATTATTAAATTTAATTTAAAATTTAATTTCAATTTAATTAAATTTAATTAGCTTTTAATCAGCTCTTAAATCATAAAATTTAAATTTCTTTAAATTTTAATTGATTCATTTGTCAAAATTCGAATCTAGAGTTCATCAATTTTGAACGTTAACTCTTAATGTAATAAAAATTTGTGTAAAAACCGTATTTGAAGTTGTTTTGGTTTTTAATGTTAGGAAATTGAACACAAAGACTTTACAGCTAGTAACAATTACTATTCATAACAAAATAATAAAAAAAACTAACAACAAGCAATAATTAGCTGGTTTACTGACTGTAACGCCAGCTACCGAAACTAGTCCCAATCAGTCTCCAAGATGGCGCAGTATGCAATAATTAAATGCTTAAAATCCGAGTCAATGCAAGTTCGATGCGCCATTCCACAGTGATAAGAGCCGTGATGTGATAAGGAACTCTAAAATTCAGAACTGTAAACTCCGCACCTTCAATTGCCTTCAATTCAGCTTGACCTCTTGTGCAAGACCGTGACCTCTTACGAAATTTGTAGAAAATCCTCTCGACGTAACCTCATCAACCTCATCTCCTTTTGTTTTTGTTTCTCAAGAATCGTCTCGGTCGCGACAAGCAAGCAAGGCTCACGATGTTTTCGCGGCTCGCGGTTCCTGCGCGATGCGCGTGGCGCGTTGGTAATCTTGCGTATCAGTGATCACTGGCCCATCCAGAAGTAGGCAGTGGGTTCTGTCCATGTTCGTTCTACTCAAATCGAACAATACAAAATTGGTGCGCGATCGGGTGCGGTGCTATTTATTCTTATTAAATTCGCTCTTGTGCTGTGCTGTGTCCACGAATCCATTGGAGTTCAAAAATAGTTAAATAGTGTCTGGCAACCATGTCGAACCCTCGAAAGTTTAGTGAAAAGATCGCCCTGCTTAACCAGAAGCAGGCGGAGGAGACGGCCGCTTTCGAGGCGATCATGAGGGAAGTCTCCGATGTCACCTGCAGAGTAAGGATTATCCTCTAATCATTTTCCCCCAACCCCTGTTGTTCGTCTACTCGTGCCCCGATCAGGGCCTCTCCAAACCCGGACGTAAAACGTAAACAACGAGTGCTCGCTTCGTCCGTGTGACTCTCGCACGCACACAAACGCACTGCGAGCCTCTCTGATACGCAAAAATCATTTTTTAAAGAAAAAAAGGCAGTGAAAGTAATTGAAATGGTAATATTTGAGTGAGTTCCAGTGGGGAAAATATTGTCGTGGGTTGGGCTTGTTTTTATTGACATTCGTGTGCTTTGACCCCGTGCTGCACCAGTCGGGTTATATTTCGATTATTCAGAATTAAAGATTCTAACCTAAAAAGTAAAAAAAAAATAACAAAAAAACAACAACAAAAGGTTCAACTTTGCCTTCTCTTTTTCCAGTAGTAAATAAGACTATCCTTGAATTTATAATTTGTTAGTTCTATTTTTGTTATGTCAAAAAAGTAAGGTTATGTTTCGCTAATGATAATAATGACTAATGATTAATTTGACTATTTATATTCAATTTTTTAAAATGTTATAATTTTTTATTTATCCAAATTTCTGTATTGTAATCCGGATGAGGATTTTGAAGTATTTTCCGATGATCGCGCCGCCTTTCGACCTAAACCGCGACCCTGGTGTTTCTCGTTTGTGCATTCTGTATTCAGTGCTTACATTACGAGCATAATATTTCTGAGACTTATTTTTTTGTTCCTCATTTTGGCGAGAAAGATTCAAAGGGTGTTTTGTGCAAGTTTAAACTACAAATTTTGGCATTAGAGGAATTAATGTTTATTGTTTAGAGCTATGCTTTTAAATTTGGTTAATTTTGCTGCAGATGAAATCCGACCCTTGGGGCGACTGAGTATTTTTAGAGGCGTGTGGCAACTTTGTAATTGATTTTTTGGTTTTCGAGTTTTAATTAGGATTATGAGACAAGAAAATTTGTATGCAATTTCCGTACTCTGAATATAATTTTTCTATCTTCAAAATTTGTCCCCCATAGAAAATATACAGTATGTTTCTGTTAGCTTTTCCAGTCTTTTTGCTTTATTGATTTTCCGATTACCGAATTCTCTTTTGCAACTAACACATTCTATTTACCAGGATTTTCTATGCACATTTTTACTTCAATTTCATCGTTGATGTAGGCTTCTGATGTTTAACACTGAAAGATTTCTGGGCTCATAACCTGTTGATCAGTAAATCCAGGATGTCAAGCGAACTCTGAAATCGGGAAATCCCCGGGAATTCTATTTAGGAACGGGAATTTTGTTCGTTTGTTGAAAAATTTACTTTACTTTCTGTTTAGTCTTTAGTCGAGTATCAGAGGGGAAAATCGGGTTGTTTCACGTGTGATAATATCAAAGTTAGTTGATGTGATCTTAAGTTTCATTTAGTTTTAACATGTGAATTGTGTTTGTCAATATTTGTTCTTAGACAAGTGTTGAAAGCTATTCGAATTATATATAAAATTAGCCAAGATGGTGGCACGATTTAAATTTTTAAAGAAGATATTGCAAAATAGTGCAAATTTGAATAGAATCTAATGTAAGACAATTTTACAAAGTTGCAACAACAATTGTAGGAAATTCAATGATTTATACAATAATGGCGATAAGTTGGTGCAATTCTTTAGAAATTTGCCTTAAAATGTAATTATTATTTAGTACATTTTCAAAAATAACGTAATTTTGTTCTAATAATGCTCTGTTTCTTGCAAAATTATGTAATAAACGTTACGGACTATATAAAAAATGTAATTGCTAATTATTTTCGAATAAATTCGGATACAATATTTTTAATTGAAAAGAAGATTAATGGAAGTATACACTTTTTATTCAGAAAAGCAGAAGATAAGACCGAATAATACTTTATCTCGATTACCGCACATTGTTTTCTAAATTCTATTTGCTTTAAAGGTAAGGATTTTTTTTGCAGATTTGTTGATAAACAAAGCTTTCAGAGTCACGTTTAAGTAAAAGGAAATATTAACGATAAGAAAACTGCGCATTGATAGTGTCGTAATAATAAATTTATCTTCATTAAAATTTCATTTTGAAAGTATTCCAATTTTGTAATTAAATTAAAAAATAGTCTTTATATGGAAAACTTAATTATTTCTTGAATTTATAATATATGTATATGTATATTTTTTTCTATTAAATTTGTTCAGATTTTTTTATTAAATGTAAAGGAATTGGGAATTAAGTTTTGCTTACATATTTTAGAAGCATATTGCAGCTTTCAATTTGAAAGAGGGTATTGGGAGAACGCTGTAGTACCAATTCTCATTCGATTTATTAAGAAAATTCGAGAAGAACTATCTTATTCTTTTGAATAATTCATGCTCCATTTAATAATGGAAGTTTACATTATTGCACGTGTATATGTATCGACAAATCGAGGTGTATGTTTCTCTTCAAGAGATAATCCGTCGCATGTTCAGTCTATATGTATGGCCTCGTATCTCATGTTGTCGGTTTTTTAAATCTGTTTCCACAAAATGCGGATTTTATTTCTCTGTTACAATTAAAACAGTACAACAATTTAAAAAATATATTGTTCAACTTTTTTAAATATCTTCTGCTTTTTTCTGGATCGAGAGAATCATTGTATAAAAAGCTTCAGTTTTGCAAGCATTGTTTTTGTATATTAAAGGAAATAGCTATTTTTCTTCTAAATGTACTTTTAAAATAGATTTTCAGTGAGAATTATATGACTGGGAAAATTTCAGACTTCACACTCTTTTCTCTATTAGCCTATTTCTGAGCCTATTTGTCTCTTTTCCCCTTTCTGTAAAGAATCCCCGTTTTCCTCAGTTTTCAAGAAACTTGCCCTTTTTCGCGTTTTTTCGCTTCAATACGAACTGAATTAATAGAACGTAATAATAAAATACAAATATTTTTTGCTGCAAGTTTATTCCTTTTGGTAAAAAGTCCACTGTCGTATTTTTGTTTCAGAATTCATCTCTTTTCTTTAAAAATTCTACTATTTGGATCTAAATTTAATAATTTTGATGGAAACGCAACTATTTTGTTAAATTAATTTTTTTAAATACAAAATTTGTTCTGTTGATATGCAAATTCATCTTTTTTGGCGAAAAGTCATGTTTATTGGATAAAAAATCATCTTTATTGGATGAAAAAACATCTTTCTGGGTTGTAAATAAAATTTTTTGTTGAAAAAATAATTTTTGCTTGAAAAAAATCGTCTTTTTGACTTGAAAATATAAGTATTTGGTTGCATCTTTTTTGTTTTGAAATTTAACCATTTGGTTAAAAATGTATCTTTTTATGTTAAAAATTCAACTATTTTGTCACAAGTTTAATTTTTTTAAATTCAACTATCGTCTGAAAAATGCGTATTTTTTGCCTTGAAAATTAAACTATTTCGTCCGTCTCTTTAGTCTTATGTAGTGGAAATTTCGTCTTTTTGCTTGAAAAATAAAAACGCAACTGATTGGTTGAAAATTGGTGGGTCTTGGTTGAGTATTTAATTATTCTGTTTAAAATCCGTCTTTTTGGTTGAATTCAACATTATTTGATTTAGAATAATAATCTTTTTTGGTGGAAAAGTCTACTATTGTTTTTTTTGTTTAGGTTTGATCTCTTTTAATTAAAATTTCTACTATTTGGTTGAAAATTAAACTTTTTCGTTGACAATTCGACTTTTTTTTAAGTAATGTGCTTTAGTCGAAAATTCAAGTCATGTTTCTCGGTTTACAAGTCGTATTTTGAATTGAAAAAAATCTTATCCGTTCGAAGATTCAACTGTTTTCTAAAATTCGTCTTTCTGGTTTAAAAGTTCGACCGTTTTGTTTCAAATTAATCGTTTCAGGTTAAAAGTTAAACTATTTTGTTGAAATATATATTTTTTCTTTTTTTTTTTTTTGATAAAATTATAATAAAATTAACATTTGGATAAAATTAATTATTTTAAATTCAACTATTTTTTTAATAACCTTTCTTAGCTGAAAATAAACTTGTTTGTTAAAAATGATTTTTTTCGGGTTTAAAATTCAAGTGTTTTCTAAAAAAAATAACTTTTTAGCTTGAAAATTTAACTCGTTATTTGTAAATGTATCTCTTTTGATAGAATTTCTTGTTAAGTCGCAAGGGCTATTGTTTTGTGGAATATTCGTCTTTTTTGGATAGAAAATTCATATTTTTTTGGTAGAAAAGTAATCTTTCTTAAGAGGTCACAAGTTAGGAATTTTAGAGTGGTCATCGATATGGGCAATTTTCTTGAAACTCGGGAAAATTATAATGTCAGTTAGGTAAGATATTGCGGTAAAATATTTTCGGAAAATTTCAAAATTGTGAGAGTCACGTCACTTTTAATTTATTTCGAAATGTGATACATCGAAAAGTTTTTAACCAATTTTCGAAATTTTCAGATTATGACCATTTTTAGTTACTAATACCATTTTGATAATAAATTATAACTATTTAAGGAGCAACACGTTTTTTTACAACACACTGATATACTGAAGTTTTTTAAATTAAAGTTTTATGATGATGAAATCCAATTTAAAAAAAAATTTGTAATTTTTAAGTCTGATTTCATAAGTTCTGATTATCAATGAATTTGTTTAAGAGGTTCTCTCTCGCAGATAAGAAATTATATCTTTCAAATGCACAACTTTTCCGCTGTATTTTCAAGTATTGTAAATCACAAAAATAAATAAAAATTAATTAATTGCGGAGTTTTTTTGAAAAAAAATCTAACATCGGGTAAGAAATGTTTCCTGTGGATGAATGTCTTCAAAAATTCATTTCTGGACGAGGTGTGTACAACTCGACCGACGGAATTTATACTGACTGACTACGCGTGTTTTCAAAGACTCTAAGTGACTTTACTCCAGTCACTTCAGCGAAGGTGTACACCTGAACGTCACGAGTTGTTAACCCCCTAATTTCTGGGCCACTTTGGGCCGTTCCGCGGGAGAGGGAACGTTCAGACATCAGCTCAAAAGTTCATAATAATCCAGTCGCCATTAACACTTATTAAGAGAAGACGGGTCGTTGCATGACAATTTTGTTATAACATGAAAGTTTTGTGTTTCTATTAATTTTATGAAATTTGTATCTTAAAAAATAATATACTTGTTTTTCAAAATTGTTTAAAAAATGGTTGCATCAGATTTCGAAAAAGTAACCTGAATGTTCATAGTCAGGGGACTTTTGCGGACTTTTTAAGGCAAAGTTGCTGCTTCGTACTTTCAGTGCATACAGAAGTGTTACTGGCTACTGGATTATAGCCCGGAAACGAGAAGAGGCTACAAAGTGTTTTATTATTATTATTTTTAATATAGCATTAGGCCGTATCCCTTTCGGGGTAGGTGTGACTCACTTGGTTCTAGCCGCGTATCAGGGAGTTCATTTATGAGAAAGGTGAGGTATAAGGTATAAGGAACGGGGAGGGGGGGTTGTATGTTTTTCGAATTATCTAGAATTCCCTGGTTGTTTATTTAAATAACGCATTTGTACCGCAGCACTGCTCCGACCCATTAAATGAAAGATAAAATCATAAGGAATAACTTTCACATAAAATCAATATCAAACATTTGTTGAAATTTTTTTATTCGAAATTGCGATTTTTTTTGGTTTCATTTTTATAAAAAATGGTTATTAATTCGCTTATTATTAATTATTAATTCTTAATTATTAAATTATTATTAATAATTATTAATTCTTAATTATTAAATCGCATTCACAGAAAAATTCAAAGTGACGTAACTCCCACAATTTTAAAATTGGTTAAAAAATATTTGAGCACAATATCTTGTATGTTTTAAGAAAATTGCTCATATTGATAACAACTCTGACATTCCCGACTTGAAATCTCACAGGTTGAAAAATCGTTGTTGATGGTTGAAAGTGAACTTTTTTGTTTGAAAAATCAACTTTTCTGGTTAAAAACACAAATTTTTTGTAAAAAAATCATTTAATCTTTTTTATTCGAAAATTCGACCATTTGGATGAACTTTCATCTTTTTGGTTAGAAAAGTCAACTATTTAGTTTTAAATTCGTCTCGTATGTTTGTAAGTTCAACTGTTTGGTTGAAAATTAATTTTTGTCGTTGAAACTTTAACTATTTGATTAAAATGTAAATTTTCTTTTGGTAGGAAATCTTCTTTGGCTGAGAATTTAAATATTTTGCTGAAAATGCTATATATTTCCACTTTAAATATGAAGAATATTTTAAACGTTTCATATTGAGTTCAATATGATACATGCATTAATTTTATTTAAAAAAATGTATTAACCTATTATTTCCCTATGATGTGAAGTCTGACATTTTCATTTGTTGTTTTTGCAATTTAGTCTTCTAGTACCCAGATTTTTATTTTGAAATCGAAAAGGTCCATAGGCATGCGACTTTGAAAATACTGATCTTATAATAAATCGACTTTCTTAAACTTATTTTAATTTGTTTTCGACTATATAGACTGTGGAATCTTGATAGATTAAATTTAAAGTTTCTATTTGGATATTATATCGAGTATCGATGACGAAAAAGTTGTCGACTGATCGTTTCAAGCGAAACGAAATGGACTGATCGCTGAACGAGTTACGATGCGTAGGTACTACCATTACCTTTCAATATGAATGGCTTATCTCATTCCATTCGCTCGTAAACGTATCGTTCTCGTTAAGACGTACACGAGGCTGATCTTCCGCATCCTACACGTACATTTATTTGCCAGTAATTAAAATCTAGCGAGCAACACAATCTAATCTCTCTTTTCAAATGACAAAGTTGTAATTCCAGCTTCCGGGACCTATTCTTTTGTACTTTTATGAGACGAAAACAATAGCAAATATTTATTTTTACCGAGCGCAAACATTCTGATTAATTTTATCTATTTAAAAGAAACTGTGCATCACTACTTATTCTCTTTTTCGCATGAAATTTACCCAAGGGCTTTACATATATTGCGTAAAGTCTTTGGATGAAAAGGTTAATCAACGATTTTTCTATGCGGTCTTACATGGGGGACTACGTGGCTAAAACCTTTTCTTACATTAAGCTAAATAAAGTTTGAACAATGTTTATTATAATAATCAATAATAATTAAATAAAATAATAAGGTAGCATAAAAAAATTACTTAGGGTATTAAAAAGCAACTGCAATGCTTATTTAAACTATTATTCTTTAGTCTATAAAGTACAAAAGATTCCTATTTATTTGTGACAAACTTTTTTTGTAGTTTAAAGACTCATCATTTTAGTGAAAATTCACTTTTTTGATTGCAATTTTCACTATTGGGTTGATAATTGGTTTTTTTTTCTCGGTAAGAAATTATTTTGTTAGCAAAAAGTGTAACTATGCCATTTTCCGTTGAAATTTTAAATTTTTTATTTGAAAATTCAAGTAGTTGGTTCAAAATTCATGTTTTTTTTTTAATTCGTATTTTTTGGGTCAAAAATTTTTGTTAAAAAATATTTTTTATACAAAAATTTTCTTAATGAATACTTCGCTATTCCTTATTTCATTCAAAACTTATCTTTTTTGGTAATTTGTTAAAAAATTAATCTTCTTGCTTGCAAATTGAACTTATTCTATGAAAATTGAATTATTTTCATCAAAATTATTATTTTTTGTTAAAGATTCTTAATTTCAGTTAAAAACTCACCTCTTTGTCTTGAACATTATACTATTTAGTTAAAAATGTATGTATTTTATTGAGAATTCGTCTTTTTGAGTTGAAAATTCATCTTTTTGGTCGGTAATTTAATTATTTGGTTAAAAATTAAACTGTTTTGTAGAAAGCCGCTTTTTTGGCTTGCAAATTTGACATTTTGGATGACTTTTTCTTTAATCACTCGAAAAACTTTCTTATTAAAAATTAATCTTTTGATTTGAGAATTCAAATATTTATTCGTCTTTTTTATTCAATTTAACTGTTTTTTATTTAAAATGAAAATCTTCTCTTGTTTAAAATATAAACTTTTACTTGTTTAAAGGTTGAATTGCTTTATTAATTCATAAGTAACAGTAAGACCACCTCGTTCCCGAAGCGTCCTGCGTTATTTTTGGATGAATCCGGAATAAATTAACGACAAAAATTTATTCTGTTGAGCTAGTTGATTATACATTTTAAAATTTAACAATTTTATACATAAAAATAAGATTATTATTAAGAAATTATCCCAGCGGGCATAATTTCCCGTTTCATTTCGAGAATCTGTAGGAATCGTATGCAAAGTGGCATGTCGCTTATCTTCTCAAAAGTCCACTTCTCTTACTTTCACTCACTTCACTTTCCTTAGTTTAAAATTTTCTTTTGCGCATTTCAAATTTTTATAAGTGGAATATTCTGGTCTGCACTTCCATTAAAATAAGCTTGATATTTTTATTGTATTTTCATTCAGAAAGGCATTATATAATTTTTCAAATTCCAATGTTAATTGCCGCGTATTTCGAAGGATAAATCTAAACCTGTTTTAGAAAAAAATTGCTTAGTCTAAAATTGTTTCGTCAATAAAGTTATTTCGATTTTTGTGTTACAGCTTTTATTTTAGGTAACCACAGAAATTTTTATCCAATCCTAATTACCAAGGGCTGATTTTATTCCTTGACCATTTTTTTTCTTTAAATTTTGTTTTATTGGGTTTTATTAAATTTAATAAGGTTTGGGAAACAAGATTGTAAAGAATCTTTCAGGGAATAAAATTAGTTCCTGAGTCTTAAAATTGGATACAAATTGCAGCTTTTACTTAAAATTCAAGCTAAAACACATGCATCTATATAATATTTGTTAAATAAATAATTTGAACCGGAACCATTTTTTCTAAAGGACGCTTAGATTTCTCCTTCAAAATTCGCAGCAATTAACATTGTGCCTATTTTCGTGAATTTTACAAATCATTGTAAAGGTTGGATAATTTTTTAAGTTGATTGTCCTTAAAAATGATTGATTTGTTCAGGGTGAACAAAAATGTTAACAAACAAAGCTTTCGTTGAGTGAAGATTGTTGAAGAAATAGTTAAATTTCCATCGCCTTTAATTCTAAATTTTTAATTTTTATATTTAAAATTGTTCAATTTATTACTTCAATTTGAAAGTAAAAAATATTTTTATGCAGATTCGTTTTAAAATTTGTTAGGAAGCACTCAACTTAAAAACGTAGAATTTGAAAGTTTAAATTTGAAATTATACAGTTGCGAATAATACGTATCCAAATTGTCCAAAGTCTCATGTTTCCATTCTCAAAATTGTTTATTTTTTAAATTTTAACTAAACAACTGTATTTTATTTGACATTTTAACTTGTAATTGATGAATTTTGCATGGTTCCAATTTGCAGTTTTGCATTTTGAAAGTGTTTAATTCTCAATTTTTTCCATGATAATATTTTCATTTTTATTTTAAAAATTATACAATTTTTAACTTGTAATCATACGCATTCAAAATCTCATTCATTTTATTATAAATAGTTCAAGTTTCAAATCAGGTTTTTTTAAATTCACAATTACCAAATAATAAAGGATGTTAGATCTAAAACTCGAACGCGCTCCAATTAAAGTGGTTAATTTTTAAAGGCTTTCAATTAACAATTAAAAATTTATAAATTTTAGAACATTTGAATTTGATACTCCCCACATTTTCAGGTTTTCAATTTAATGGTTGTTCAATTATAAAAGTTTGCATTACAAAATGTCAAAATTATTACGATTTGGAAAAATTCTTTAATAATTAAATTGCTTTATTTACTTCTGAAAGGGTAGATTTTAGATTCTCAAATTTCAATTCATCAATAAAAACAGTTTTAGTTGAAATGTTTTATATTACACAGATGTTGAAAAGCGATGTTATTTGTCTGAGTGTTCTAATATTAAATAATTAAATCATTGAGTGAGTTGGTAAAAAGAAAATACTTCAGACCATGGGAATTGCGATGTTAATGAATCCTTTATTCCAAATCTTCAAAGTTTCGAAAATAAAACGTTTTCCTGATCAGGATTCATAAATGATAAATGATAAATGACTCGACATGATTTGTTAAGGAACTGTTATGTATACCACTCTGTCCTAATAAGGAAAACGTTTTTTGGTTGATTCAGAACCAATGTATTTAGATTAATTGTTGTCTCTAATGAGCCGGAAAGTGAGATAGTTTAGAAATCTGTTTTTTAATGAAGGAATCTGTTTCATGCTCTTTGCATGAAATTAATTCTTGAGAAAATGGATTATTTTACATTCTTGAATTAAGAAAACGTTTTGTTTTCGAAACGTCGAAGACTTGGAATGAAATTGGAAATGAAATTGGAATTCATTAACATCGGAATTTCCGTAGTCTGAAGTATGTAATTTTTACTATCTTACTCAATGATTTAATTATTTTATATTTCTAATTCATAAAAATTTCGACAACTACATCGACTCAATTTTACAATTGTTTTACGACATAAAAATAATTCTTTAATGTATGAGTATTTTGTGGCAGCAACTGCGTTGAGATTTTTCTCTTTTATTACTCAAATCGTAAAATTTGTTTCATTAGACGATTAAGATAATAATCTAATATAATAATGATATAATCATGAATTTAAACAGATTTTGTATATTTAACCACGTCCCTGAACTTACCTGCATTTCATATGCAGCGAGACAGCACGTTTAAAGACAGAGATATTCTTTAATGTATGAAGTTTGCTTATTTTTTCTTCGGTTTGTTTTTACGTTCTTATTACATTAGAGTTGTACTGAAACCATAAAATGAGAAAGTATTGGGTTTTATATTTACCTCATTTTAATATTTGAATTTTATCTTCAGAATGCAAGTAATATAAAAACACTTTTTTATTTGAACAGAGTTTCCCACTTTCTTGAAA
Source organism: Druon quercuslanigerum (assembly GCA_010014905.2). Lineage (NCBI taxonomy): Eukaryota > Metazoa > Arthropoda > Insecta > Hymenoptera > Cynipidae > Druon > Druon quercuslanigerum. The sequence continues at coordinate 957 of JAAAKG020134108.1, read as the reverse complement.
TATTATTTTGGGGACAAAAGTAAAACAATTAAATTAGAACTTTTTAGTGTACTGATTTTTTACAGTTTTTTTTTCATTGGCCTACGTTTATTTTTTTCTTGAGCGAAAAAACAAAGTTACGTTAGTCCTACCTCCTTTAACGAGTTTGGTGAAGCTAGGCATTCTATTAGCATGGAGGGTTTACTTTTTATATACTCAGGTTCTTGAGAGACATTTCGAACATTTGAATTGTTAGAAAATATATGCTAGCGGGTTAGTTTTCTACCCTTCGAATTTGTATAGGCAATAAATATTATTAGGATCATTCTTTCGATTTACAAATTTAAAAGTGATAAATGTGGTAGAATATTAAAAAAAAAAATTGAATCTTGAATCAAAATGCTTATTAAATTACTTTATTTTTATTCAGGAATTTGTTTTTCAAAATGCAATCGTACAGACAAATGTTACGTTTATGTGTATTATATAACAGTGAAAACATCCAATTATATACTGTAAAATTTACACTGTATTGTGAAATAATTAACGAAAATTGTTTGTTGACAACTAAAAAATAAAAAGTTTTCAGAACTTTCATAGTCTTATTAAATTCGTTTTGCTTGGTTTTTAAAATTAAAACTTACCTCATAAGGTTCATTTTTGGATGACTTCATAGTTTTGCCCTTTGTTCAGTTTTTAATGCTGAAATGTGAGTACTACTTTTGTTTTTAAATTGAAAAACTCCATTTCAAATCATCTGCAGAATTTCAGCTATTGTCAGTAGGTTTTTAAGGTGTTGAAAGGAAAACCCTAAAATAATTTTCTTAAAAATGACAAAACTTAGAAGATATTTGTGGATTTTAATGATAATAAGGTCTACTTTTTTTAGGCTATTCGCAAAATGAGGTAATTTTGAAAAAAATATTTGTTGAACAATCAAATTTTCAAAACTCCTTTGATTTTCCAAAAACTAATTTT
>JAAAKG020134107.1:0-13952 GCA_010014905.2 Druon quercuslanigerum | reverse complement strand
ACACGAAGTGCAAAAACCTAGAGGAACCGAGCGTAAAGCGTAAGGCAAATGTGTCCGAGCGCGTAGCGCGAGGTGAACACACTATCGTGCGCGAAGCGCGAGATCCAACAGGTGCGCGCCCTAGGCGCGCTCAAACTTGCGAGTGAAACGAGCCGCGCGCGAAGCGCGTTACGAGCATGTGCCCGCGGGGCGGGCAGATTTTTTTATCCAAAATTGTTGGTTTCAAACGCTTCTATTTTTTTAATTTCAGAAGTTTTTAAAACTGCATTTTAAAATTCTTTAAACGCAAAATGTTCGCTGGAAAATTAGAATCCTAAATGGAAAATTTGTGAGTAAAGGATTTTTGAATTACGCATTATAAACTGAAAAAAAATAAAAAAAATAATAATTCAACTGATAATTTTTTTTAAACTGTTGAAATCAAACTTGGATGTATTTTTTTCATAAAAATTTGTAAAATTCCCGGTCAAGAAATAAATTCACTGTCATTTCCGAGTTGTATAAAATTCAACGTTTCCTTTTTCCAGCGGCCACCCTGCATGTCCTAAAATTTTAAATGTACTGTTTTGATATATTTCGATATAATTCGAGGCCAGAAGATCGAAAATATTTTTGTTTTAAATGCCGTGTATGTATGTAACTTTCTTTTGTTTACCATATCTCGAAATTGTTTAAATGAGAAAAACTAGTTTAATATTCAACATGCAATAATAAGACATCTAGTGAATTTTCTCACGTTTTCGAGACGCATCGATACATCTATTTTTTCAATCTTTTATAATCCATCAGCACCCTTTAATGAAGTTTAAAAAAATTGGTGTATCCTGTGTAAATGAGAAAAAATTGATCTCATATTAGAAATACTACAGTACTGTATTTGACACGTTTTTTCGCTTCTTCCAGACACGTTGAATGATCTATTGACGTGACTTCCATGACCTCTTACGATCTATTAATACCGATTTATAAATTTAAAAAATATATTTTTTATCTTGTTGATATGAGTAAAACATATATAATATTGGAAATAAAACAGCAATGTATATTATATTTGTGCGCGTCTCTATTTGATGCAGTTATTCGCGTCTTTGAGATGCGTGGATTGATCTATTGACGAACTTTCGAACACCATTTTTAATTAATCAATTGCGACTTAGAAAGTTAAAAAAAGTTAAAATTGCTTTTATGAAGAAAACTATTGTTTTCATTTGGAATATAACACTACTGTAAGTGAAAAAGTTCTTTATTGTAACACAACATAAGCATAAGCTTGAAAAATATTGAAAGTACCTATTTTTTTTCTTTTGTTAGGGAAAAACCTCCCTCTATGAGGAAGCAAAGTTGATCTTGTATATCAAAATATTTATTTTTTACATTACAGTGTTATTCTTCGGATAAGAATCCAAATATATAATTTACACGAACAAGGAAATGTACAAAATTAACAAAATTTACGCGAAAACAATCGCCACTCAAATTAAAAGCCATACATTATCACTTTCATGGACCGTTTTCCTTATCTCCCTCACACTTTTTTATTATTTCTGAAAAAGATCAAAGTCACTGAATTAATTCAAGTGATATTTATAGAGCATAGAATTCATTGAATTCAATATTTTAATTTCTCTTATTTTTTTATAAACACTTACTCTGTACTATCGACTTTAGAGCAGGTATTACTGGGGAATTAGGACACTCGGTTAAAACATTATTTCCTTCATCACAGCATCTCGCTAATAGAGGATCTAAAGGTAGCGATCCTAAATACTCGATATTTGATTCTTCTGATAATTTTTGTCCACCACCGGTTAATGCAGGAAATATTTCAGAGGAAGTCTAAAAAGAAAAAATAAGGGAAATTTAAATTAAAGGCATTTTCTAAATCTGAATTTAGGTACATAAACATGAGGACATAAAATTTGATCCATATTAACCCCGAAATTATCAACAGATAGACCAGTTGACGGTACTGCATTTATGTTTTCGAACTTTAGACTTGTTTTATTTGAATTTTATAAGAAACTGTCAATTAATTACGTAATTCTTTCTTTGCGGGATCCGGAAAATCTTACGAATTCTTACTCAGGGGAGGGAGTTTCCAAAGTCTTTCTTACATAAGTTTCCTTTTTCTAATTAATTTCTTAAATATGCTAATTGACACCTATTTTGGCTGTTGAAATTACTGTTTATACTATTATACTCTATATTATAGTATAGAGTCGAGGAGTTAAATCACTCTTGAAATCTGATGTAATTGAAATGGGGTGAAATATCTCAAAACTTTGCAAGACATCCTGAAATATTTGCAAGCCCTTAAAAATGCATTGAAATATTAAAAATCAGTGGAGATATTTCCAAACATTTTGCAAATCCTTAAAATATATCAAAATCCACAACAATTGATTTAAAGCTATTAAAATTACTACAAATCCCTTAAAATGCTTTACAATATTTATTCGAAAATCTTTTGAAATCCCTGAATACACTGGTACCCCTTTAAATTTCTTCATATCCTTGCCAATTTTTAAGATCCCCTAACATCTCTTATAATCCCTTTAAATCAAAAAATAATTAGAATCCTTTTACATCCTTCAAAAATTATGAAAATTCTTTGGTACCACATGAAAACCCTTAACATCCTTTAAATTTCCGCGATTTAATTAAAAATAATACTAAATCACTTTTAATCTCATTAAACCATTTTAAAAGGTTGTCAATCTTTAAAATCGCTTGGAATCACTTAAAATATTTACAAGTTGGTCAAAATCCTTTAAATTCCTTGAAATATTTCAAAATATTACAAGATTCTTTGAAATCTCATAAATCCCTTTAGAATTAATTAAAATCTGTCAAATCCAATCCTTAAAACCCTTTAGAAACTGTAAAAATCCTTGAAATCGCTTATAATCCTATGAAAATTCGGTTAAATTTGAGGAATTCCATTAAATATTATTAAACTTTACGAGATTCCCTCCAAACTTTTGAAATCCCTTTGAAATTCATTGAAATATTTAAAATCCGTGGGAATCTTTCCGAATCTCTTGAAATCTCTTACAATATACTAAAATCCATTTAAATCTGCTAAAAGCCATTAAAATGGTTTCAAATCCTTTAAAATGGTTTGTCACATTCGTCAACCCTTTGAAATTTTATTACATGTTATGAAATCTTATGAAATCCTCTAAAATCTGTGGATATACTTTGGAATATTTTAAAATCTTTTAAAATCTGTGATTTTCTTGTAAGCATCGAAAGCCTTTTAAATTTCTTAAAATCCATCGAAATCCTGTAAAACATATACAAATCTTTTTATATCCCCTGAAATTTGTTGAAATCTAAGGAAATCTCTTTAAATTCCTTTAAATCTTCGACATTCCATTAATATCCCCTGACAGCGTTAAAAATTGTACTACGTAAATTCTTCAAACTTTTAAAATCTTCCAAAACCATTTGAAATCGATAAAACCTCTCGTAATCCTTTTGAATTGTATGTAGTACCCTAAAAGTTTGTAATTCCTTGTAATAATTCAAAATTCCTTGAAATCTCATTAAATCACTAAAAAGCACGGGAAATCTCATTAAATTCCGTAAAAAAATGTAATTCGTTGAAGTACTTTGAAAATCTTTGAAATACCTTAAAATCCCTTTGAATACTTTCAAATAATTTAAAATCTTTTAAATGCTTGAAAATCTTTCGAAATCTCAGTCACAATGAAAATAATTCATGCGTATTTGATTTATAGAGTAAAAATATAAAATCTTAATCATCCTTACGTAATTAATGGACATTCCCTGAAGTTCTTATCATTTTTCTAATTTTAATTTTGAACGTAATATTTGGATTTATAAACTATTAATCCTAGAAATTTATATTTCATTAAAACTATTAGTTTATTTTTATTACATCTGTGAGTTCTCATATTCCTAATCTTATAAAACTGGATACTGTCTTATTAAAAATTCAATATACAGGAAGTTTTCTCACCTTGCATTTAGGACAAACGAAAATGCTCATATTTTCTACGATTCCTAAAATAGGAATGCTGACCTTTTTGCAAAAATCAATTTCTTTCCTAACATCTAGTAATGCAACTTCTTGTGGCGTTGTCACAATAATAGCACCAGTGACACCAACTTCTTTTAGGTACGTTGAAACTGATAAATGTTCATCAGATGTACCAGGTGGTGTGTCCAAAATCAAATAATCTAAGTTACCCCAGTCAACTTCGGAAAGAAACTGCCGTATCATACCTAATAATAAAATATTTCACTTCATTAGATTTTTTATTTACGTATAAAAAAATAAACAAACATTTGTAATATCTGTTATTACAAAAAAGTAAACTAAATGATCCAAAATTAGCTGTAATACAAACTTCACAGTCAAAATGCTTTCAATAAAACAATTGAATTTTCAACAACAACTTAATGAATTTTCTCCTAAAAGAGTTGAATTTTCAACAAAAGAGTTGAGCTTTCAGTTTAAAAATTAGAATTTTGCAGAATGTGACTTTTTAAGCAATTAGTAGAATATTCGATCCAAAAGGTTAGCAGGCAGTTAATTAATTAAGAACACTTCTGGAACGAAAAGATGAATTTTTAATACAAAATAACCAATTTTCGATAAAGCAGTTGGATTTTCAAAGAAAAAAGGTGATTTTGTAAGAAAATAATTGAATTTCCAAATAAATAATCATATTTTTGAACAACAATTAAAATTTTCGACCTACAAATATCAATTTTAAACCAAGTAGTTGAATTGAAAAAAATACCAATCCAAAAAGTTTCATTTACATCTAAATAGTCGAACTACCGACAATGGGGACAAACTGACAACAAAATCTTCGAATTTTTAACCAAATATTTGAATGTACAGCCTATAAAGATGACTTTTCAACCAAATAGTCAACAAAGTGCTTGAATTTTCAACCCAAAGAGACGAATTTTTTAGAATAGATTTAAATTGTCTATCCAAAAGGACCAATTTTCTATCGAAACAGACAAATTTTCAACAAAACAGGTATCGAAAAATCATTCAACTTTTAAGAAAATTATTCACTTTTGACCAGAATAATTAAATTTTCAACAAAATAGTTGAATTTTCAAGTATTTAAAAAAATTTCGACCAAATTGAGTAATTTTCAAGTTAAAAAAGCGAATTTTCTACAAAAAAGATTAACTTTTATCTCGAGTCTATCTTCCGTATACTTATGTACAAAATAAGTTTACCGTTTTTCTTTGGCCCTCGCCAAATTACTGCATCGCTTTCCTTCTCAAGTATGAATCCAATGGACATTACTGACAAATTATCTTCTACGTACTAAAAAAGAGAATAGTTTCAATTTACATTTGCTTTGTTAACATCAACCCTGCAGGGTGTCTAGCGATTTTGAAAATCTCAAATTTTCCTTGCATTTTTTAACCCTAAAAACCTAGAATCTCCTTTAATTTTGTATGGGAATCTTGAATTACAATTATTTTTTTATTCATAGCCTATAAAACATTTTTTTTATTGAAATAAAAAGATTAACTTAAATCTTTTCATCCTCTAAAAAAGCAGTTTTTTCGTTTAGAGGAAGAACGTTACTGTTGCAAAATGTACAACAAAAAATTAATCATTTACCTTTTAATAATTGAAAATATAAAATAACTTATTTTCTGAAACTACAAACGTATGTATCAAAAATTATTTATAGATTGCAATTCAAAAATTTAGTTATGTGTACAATTAAGAGATTGGGTGCAATAAAGGTGACCTTGCATTTTTAGAAGCTGCTTATTTTTAATTTGTTTTGTACATATCTTTAGGAAGAATAAATTAACAACAAATGAAGAAGCGACTTCTGAAAATGTAAAAATATATTTTGCACCTAACTAGCCAATTATTTAAGTTTAATATTTATTCTCCGTTTAACATAGAAATACATTTCTTAAATGACACTTATGGTCTCAAACAACATTTTTAATTAAATAATTTTAATCGCGAATGACCGGGATTTTCTTTAAGTCCTGAAAAGACCGCCAAATGACAGTGCATTTGTTCTTCTTTACTGGGAATTTTACAACTTTTATATCACATGATATAATGCAATTTAAAATAAGTTCATTTTCATATGCTTTTAACTGTTAAGTTCAATTGTTAACTTTTTCAATTATAAAATAATTCCGTTTTGAAGACTTAAAGTCTAAAACAATGAAACACTAAAAGCGTTTTAAATAGAAACTTTTTTATTGACAAAAAACGATCTAAGTTGATTAACTGTAAGTATACATTAATCAATGAAATTTATATTTAACTGTAGTACGATTTTTAAAATTTTAACAAAAATTTATTTTACAAGACGATTCTGAATGTGTTCACAATTAAACAATTTACAGAATTGAACCATAAAAATTTAACTGTTCAGGTTGGAAAGACTTAACCGTTAAAAAAACATAAACACCAGATTGAAACTTTATAAACTATTTTTAATTATAAATAATTTTAATTTGATAGATTCATAATTGTACACTTTTATTAAAATTGAAATCCTATGCAAATACTGTTTCAGTTTAAAATATTCCAAAAAATAAATTATGATGTATAACACATTTAATTTTACTATTTCAAGCTGCTTGAAATTTTATAACTTTGAAAATTTACCAATTTTATTGTATATATTCTCAAATTCAGAGCATTGAAAATAATAGAGCGGATTTATATTATTTAAAAAGAAATATTTAAATTGTTTAATTTACAGACGTTCAAAATTTTGAAATTTGCATTTTAATAGAATTTAATTTTAAATTGTTAAATTGGAGAGTGCTACAAGCTTTCATTTTATACGCGTAAATTATTAAGCATTTGCATAGAAATTCTTGTAATCAAAAACAATTTCAAGCTTCCATTTTAAAAGTTAAAAATTCAATGAAGTTCCACTTTAGGTGTTTTAATTTACAGATTAGCTTTTATTACTCAAAATAACAAAATTTTAGCTTTTAGATTTTTGTAATTTCAATGACCGCGAAAAATGTTTCCGAACCGGTAAAAACCAAAAAATGGCCGGAATTTTTTTTCCTTTATTAAACGGCCATCCTGAATGTGTTTATCCAAAATTTTGCTTTGATTGATACATTTTTCCGATAGAAAAATACAATTTCTAATTTATTTACAAGTAGCAAGCGGTTATTTTATCATTTTCTATACAGAAAAGTCGACCTGGAAAAACTTGATTTCTTGACATGGAAAACCTGGAAAAGGCCTTGAATTTCGGCCCTAAAAATCGCTAGACACCCTGACTTGGTTTCAAATGATAAAATGATGGTTAATACTAACAACAGGGGACCATCCTGATCCACTCATATGAACTTGTTCTCCAAGAACTCCCATAACTCTCGGCTGTGAAGGTCCACAGATATCTATATCTAATACTGAAACCTGCATTTGATCCATATTAATTAAATAAATCAATGTAAAAACAGGGTTACTACAAAATCCCAATTTTTAAATTCACTAACTTTTCCCTGAGCGATTTTTCAATTTCCCTGACCGTTCTAAATTGTTCTTTAGGTATAAAAACAATATACGTAAAATACATAAAGTTAACAAAAATAGTTGAGTTTTCAACATAAAAAGCCAAATTTTAAACTAGAAATAAAAGAGTTTTTAATTTTAAGTTTAGAAAATTAATTTTTAAGTAAGAAAAAGGGAATTTTAACCCCAAAAAATATTTTAATATTTAATCAAATACAGATGAATTAAATCAAGACATAATAATTTTCGAACATAAAAGCGAAATTTACAGCAAAAAAGTTGAATTTTTAATTCAAAAATATTAATTATTCATCCAAATAATTGAGTTTTCAACCCAAAAACGAATTTTCGACAAATTAAATAAGAAATAGTAGTTCAATTTTAAGTCAAAAAAATAATTTTCTACATAATAACATACATTTGCATCCAAATAGTTAAATTTTCAAACAAGCGGGAATTTTCAACCAAGAGGATTAAATTTATATCAGTAAAGAACAATTTCCAACCAAAAATCGAAGTAGTTTTATTTTCACAAAAGACAATTAATTTCAATAAAATAATAAATAATTTTCGACCAGGAATATTAATTTTCTACCAGAAAGATTAATTTTTAACAATATAAATGAATGTTCAAATAACTATTTGAACTTTTCAGGGAATTTTCAACCTAATGAAATTTCCAACCAAAGAAATGAATTTTCGACCAAAAAGATGAATTAGTTACCCAGAAGATTAATATCCTACCACAAAAATACGAATTTTTAATCAAAAACAGGAATTTAAACAAAATAGTTGAATTTCTGACTAAAGAAGATAAATTTTCAACAAAGAAAAAGGGCTTCCAACCAAAAAAGATGAATTATAAAACAAAAATGTAACAGTGGATATTTCGACCAAAAAATATTTTTGTTTCAACTGTATATAATATTTACATTTTTAGTAAAAAATTCATTCTCAACCAAATAAAGTAAATTTTCAATTGAATATTGATCAAAATGATCAATTTTCTAAAAAGACAAATAAAAATTAACAAATTTTCAACAAAATGCGTGAGTTTTCAATTAAAAATAAAGAAATTTATAAACAAAAATAAAATAGTTACATTTACAACCAAATTAATTAATTTGCAACCAAAAAGGCACAACGAGATTACTTTTTTAAGAAAAAATAGAATTTTCACCCAAAACAGGTAATTTTTCAACCTATAATAGAATAATTAAATTTTCAGCGACATACCATAAATTTTGAATTAAATAGTTAAATTTTCAATAAACTAAAAAGAATTTTCAACAAAATAGTTCAATTTTCAATGAAAAAAGAACAGTTTCAAAGGATTTCAACCACGAAGACTAAATTTCTATCACAAAAGATCAAATTTTCACCGATAAATTTATACATTTTCAACTTGTAATAGAATAGTTAAATTTTCAGCTAAGAAATTAATTTTTAAACAAAGAAAAAGACTTTTCGACAAAATAGTTCAATTTTAAATACAAAAACGGGGATTTTTAAACTAAAATTAAAAATCATCAACAGAAAAAAAAAGAATTTTGTACAAATTGTTCCACTTTAAATCCAATAGGAAGTATTTTCACAGAAAAATATAACAGTTCATAAATCCATCAAAAATATTTTTATTTTCAAAAGAATAGTAAAATCCTCAACCAAAACAGATTGATTTTCAAATTAACAGTTCATATTTGTTACTACAAAATGTGCAATTTCTATTGAAGCAAATAAAGTTTAAATCTAAAAAGACGAATTTTCGACAAAACAGTTAAATCATCAACTAAAGAAATTATCGAATTGGTTATGTTTTCTAAGAAACAAAAATTCAACAAAATGCATAAATTTTTAACTAAGAAGAACCATTTTTAACAAAAGTAGAATGATTAAATTTTAATAAAAGAAATTAATTTTTAATTTAAAAAATGATGTTTTAACTAACGAGATTACTTTTATACCAAATATACGACTTTTCAACAAAATAGTTGATTTTTTACATAAAACCGATAAATTTATAAATATTCAACTTGAAATAGAATGGTTAAATTTTCAGTTTCAAAAACTAATTTTCAACCAAAGAAAAACAATTTTCAACAAAACAGTTAAATTTTCGAAAAAAAAAGAAAAGGGTTTTCAACTAACATGATGAATCATGAACCAAAAATATGAATTTTTAACAAATAGTTCCACTTTCAACCAACTAAGATAAATTCTCACAGGAAATTCTAACAGTTGATATTTCAACCAAAAAATATTTTAGTTTTTAATCAAAAATAGCTACATTCAACCAATAAGATGAATTTTCAACAAAATAGTTCAATTTGCAACAAAAAGAAAAGGGTTTTCAACTAAAATGATGAATCATGAACCAAATAAATAAATTTTTAACAAATAGTTCCATTTTCAACCAAATAAGATGATTCCTCACAGGAAAATATAAGGGTTTTCAACTAAAATGATGAATCATGAACCAAATAAATAAATTTTTAACAAATAGTTCCATTTTCAACCAAATAAGATGATTTCTCACAGGAAAATCTAACAGTTGATATTTCAACCAAAAAATATTTTAATTTTCAATAAAAAATAGCTACATTCAACCAAAAAGATAAATTTTCAACAAAATAGTTCAATTTTCAACAAAAAGAAAAGGGTTTTCAACTAAAATGATGAATCATGAACCAAAAAAATGAATTTTTAACAAATAGTTCCACTTTTAACCAAAAAAGATGAATTCTCACAGGAAAATCTAACAGTTGATATTTCAACCAAAAAATATTTTAATTTTCAATCAAAATAGCAACATTCTACCAAAAAGATGAATTTTCAAAAAAATAGTTGAATCCACAGCCAAAACAGATTAATTTTCAACTTAACAGTTGATACTTGTAACCAAAAAATGTGCATTTTCTACAAAAATAAATGGATTTTCGAAAAAAAGAGGTAAATTCTCAAACAAAAAAATGATCGCATTGGTTAAATTTTCTTTAAAAAAAATCTTCAACAAATAACATTAATTTTAAACTAAGAAGATACATTTTTGAACAAAAGCTATAATGATTAAATTGTTGATAAAAGAAATTAATTTTTAAAAAAATTTTAACTAATAAATTTTAAGTGAAAAAATTAATTTTCTGCCAAATAAAATAAATTTTTAACGAAATAGTTTAATAAAAAAAAGTGCTTCAACTATAATGAACGAACTTTTTATAGAACAGTTGAATCCTCAACCAAAACAGGTTAATTTTCACCAAATCGTTGTAACTTGTAACCAAAAAAGATAAATTTAATTTTAGTTTTCAACCAAAAAGAATGACTGTTGAACCAAACTGTTGAATTTTCAAGAAATTAATCAAATCAACATCAACTTCAGTTTATCGAAAATTTCTTGACTTTCCCTGATCAGCTTTAAATTCCTCGACCTTCTTAAATTTCTTGACCTGTAGCAACCCTGAGAAGAAACTATGACAAGTGGCACTAAAATTAAAACACCGCAATTTTATATTTCCATTCCAGTAATCCGTTTGTGTAGCAGCTTGCAAATCAATAGCCTGGTACAAGTTGCCACGACCCATATAGATATACATACAGATCTATCAGAATCTAAAACTTGACTCTTGAAATCTCGCAGAACGTTTTTCTTGATAGAAAGGGATGTACATCGAAAATCACTTGGACGTTATGGGTATGCGTAAAAGAGTAAGTTAATAATTTCCGAAAATTATTGTATCTTATAGAAAAAATAGATAGATCTGCTACTCTGTTGGAATGTTGAAATATTGAAGCATGTTTTCTTGGTCTTAATATTTTTTTCGCTTGTGCAAATTTATATGCTTCTGCACAGTTTTGTTATTAGGCTTACATTTCTGTCGATATTATCATCAGCTAAAGTCCGTGCAATGAGAGAAGTGATTGTACTTTTTCCAACTCCTCCCTTTCCTGAGAGAACGAGAATCTTGTACTTCACTGAAGAAAGATTTGCTGTTACGAGAGCTAATCCAGGATCTGGTTGTTTTGTTGCACCGGATGAACATAAGTTTTGATTTGGGCATCCGGCACATGCAGAAACTTTGCCTGCATCTTCACTTTTTGTACCGGGACAGTCTGAAAAAATGCATCTCTTTCATTTAAAGAAGTACAAGTTTTATGACCGGGTTGATAAATAATACACTTCATATTATTAATAAAACGAAAAAGACCTGTTCAAATTAATATTAAATTATGCAGTTTTATCCTTGTAATTATAATGCTTTATTACTCATAATATTACAATTAACGTGCATTAATAAATGTAGAAGAAAAATATTGCAGACAAATATAATAAACATAACGAATGGAAGTATAAAAAGTTGTAATCAAAACTTTTTTTATTATCGTACAATTACAAGGGACGAGCTTTGTTTAATATTAAATTCATAAATAATAACAATTTTCAAAAAAATTTACTAAAAAAAAAATGCGATTTGAAATCGTATTAATTTAATTTTGATTATTAAACTGCATTTTGGAGGTGTTAACAACATAACCTCAAAATTAATGGTTGACATTTCTATATGAAATAAAGAATATAACATTATGACGCGCAATAATGAATGAAGTATTTAATTTTAGCATTATATTGTGCACCCGTTGAATAGATTTAACAGTGTATTAATTGTTAAATTAATGAAATTATTTACTTACGTTCTGGAGCTTCAGCAGGAACGTCGGCCATGTTGAATGTCAAACTACAGACTAAGGCGCGCGAAATTTAATTTAATAAATATTACGTTTTTTTAAAAAAATAATAAAACGTTTATTTTGTGATTTTATTAGACAATTGGCTTTTTGCAACTTTAATTAATACGGTTTCGTTAATAGTTGCACTTTATTAATTATTATTTTCTAAATACTGTTCTTATGGCTCATATTTTTGAAACTATAATTATCTAAATGGATCCATTTATTGTTAGACCTTTTTAGTCCAGTAGTTCATATTTTTGTGTTGAAAAAAATTTGTTCGATTAAAATTTCTTTTGTTTAAAAATTTTACTATACGGTTGGAAATTTAAATATTTTGTTAAAAATTCACCGATTTGTAAAAAAGTAGTCTTGTTTGGTCAAAAATTCAACTTCTTGGTTGAAAATTAAACTACATGGTTCAAAATTCATTTTATACTTCTTTGGTTGAAGATTGAACTATTTTCTGGTATATTCGTTTCTTTTTAATTCAAAATAAATTTTTTTGATTTTATTAGGCAATTATCTTTTTGCAACTTTAATTCATTCATTTACGTTAACATTTGAACATTAATAATAATTTTGTTTTAAACTGTTCTTATGACTCATATTTTATAAATGATAATTATCTAAATTAATCTATTCATTTTTCAAGCTTCTTAGTCTACTAGTTAATTAATTAAATTAATTAATTTAAAAAAAGTTTTTTGGTGTTTTAGTTTTCTAATTTGATCAAAAGTTAACATTTTTAGTTGAAATGTGTGCCATTATATTTTTGATTCAAAACTCAATTATTTTGGTTAAAAAATCCTACTATTTTGGTTAAAAATTTAAATATTTTGTTGAAAATTAATAAAAATTTTAAACAAAGAATTTAACTTTTTCGTTTTTTCTTGGAAATTGATAGTTTTTATTGAAATTTTACATATTCTTTCAAAAATTATTTTTTTGTTAAAAAATTCATATATTTAGGCTGAATGTTCCATTTTTTGGCAAAAATTCGTCTATTTGGGTTGAAAATTGTATCATTTGGGTAGAAAAGCCAACTATTTGGTAGAAAATTCATATTTTCGGGGTGAAAATGTAAATATTTGTTTGTCAAAATATAAATTGTTCGTTAAAAAATAATACTGTTTCATCAAAAATTCAGATACTTAGTTGATACTCAGTTAAAAATTTAAATTAATAATACTTTCTATATTAAATACAAATTTTAATATGTAATGTATGTAATGTATTTTAAATACTTTGTATTTTTTACTATTTTGTCGAAAATTCATTTTGTCTGATAGAAAATTAAATTTTTAACTGGAAATTTAGCTATTTCATTTTTGTTTCCAATTTAATAGTTTTTAGTTGAAAGTTTCACTATTTGGTTGAAAACGAACTTTTTTATCGAAAGTAAAAAATTTTTTATCTTGTAACAAATTCATCTGTTGACTTGGATATTTAACTTGTTTGTTAAAAGCTACATTTTTACATTTTTAATTCAGAATCTATCTTTTTTTTAATTTAACTTCATTTTGAAATTTTAACTAGTATTTTTTTGAATTATTTATTATTTAATGTTTTTAATAAACAACTAGAAGTAGTTGGTTATACATTCAACTATTTTGTCGAAAATTCATTTTGTCTGATAGAAAATTGAATTTTTAACTGGAAATTTAGCTATTTCATTTTTGTTTTCAATTTAATAGTTTTTAGTTGAAAATTT
>JAAAKG020134106.1:0-13952 GCA_010014905.2 Druon quercuslanigerum | reverse complement strand
AATTAACTCATCTCGATACATAGCCATAGAGCTTATTTGTTGAATAGGTTTCTTTAAGCTATTGTTAAACCATAATTACAGGGATAACAAATTCAATAAATTTGTGAGCTTCTGCTGAAAATTGATTTGTCAATAGACACTTTTACTTGCCTTCTCGGAAACTATTGACAAACCCAGTTCAATAATTTCAGGACATGTAGACACACTTATACCCTCCTCAGACAAAAAAAAGACATGTGTTGGGAAACGCGTTTTTCATTTTTATTTTTTTCATCAAATTTTCTAAAAATAACTTTTTAAATTAGTTTTGTTGAAATCTGTCTTTAAAAAAGTAAATTAGGACGTTGAACAGATAAATTGGTCAATTAGAACCCAATATTCGTCATATGAAAAAAAAGTCCAAAAACTCAGTCCCATATCTGCGCCATTTTTTCGAATGTTCGAAAAATATTTGGTGGGATTTTTGTTTTACTGTCAAAAAAATCATATATTCTAAATTACAGCCAAATCCCATTACAAAACACGAAAATTTCCGTGATCAGGCGACGTGGACTCCAACAGATGTTATAAATGTTCACGAGACAGATTGTCACATGCCCTTAAATACTTATTTTTAGAATGATTCAATTTTGACGGAATTAAATACAAAATCATGCGAACTTAAATTTGTTTAGTTCTTAGAGTTAATTTTTTCTAACATAACTAACTGTGGATAACTAAATTTCAATCTTCCTTAGAACTCTTGGACGATTTTTAACAATTACATAGTGGCCACATGTCAGGGAAATGAAGTAGAAGAATATAAATATTTTTTCAATGTGCATTCTTTAAAAATAGAATTCAATTCTTCGTTTTTTTTGTAGCTATTTATCTATTGATAGTTTGGATACATGTTCTTTAATTAATTAATCCATAGTGCCATGTAAAGCGAATTTTTCTGGCTTGTTTCACTATTTTTCTTGGCACATTATTGAAACCTTTTTCGCTTTTGTAATACTTTTCTGTCAGGGGAATTCGTCTAAATGTCAGGGGAATGTCAGGGAAATGGGAAAATTCAATCTTATGGACAGCCTGAATTATTATTGTCAACAATAAGATATTAGTATGAGAAATTCTTTTTTTCTTTTACAGCTGTGGATAAAAATTTGCTAGTCCTGGTGCTTGATGTAAATCCAGTACAAAGATTCGTGAAACAAGTAATAACACAATGTCTAGATTCTGCTATTGTGTTTGCGAATGCTCATCTCTTGCACACACCGAACAATCATCTCGCGGTTATAGCTTGTCATGGAAATGGTGCAGAGTTTCTCTATCCAGATGAAAAACGATCAGAGGTTCGACAAATTGATGGCCAGTATGAACTGTTTACTTTGGTCGAACGAACAATAAGACAACGGTTGCAGCAAATGATAAACGATATGCCTCTGGATGGACGTTTAAGCTCTGAGAGTTTAATCTCTGGAGCCCTCTCGATGGCACTCTGTTATATCTCCAGATTGGAGAGAGAGAAAATTGCCGGAGAGAAACTAAATTCACGAGTCCTGGTGATTACCGCGAGTCATGATTCCGCAACGCAGTACATGAATTACATGAATATATTCTTCACTGCACAGAAAATGGTTTGTAGCATTTATTGAAAGAGAATTTCTATTCTTTAAAACAAAATTTTATTCATAGATTGAAAAAATTGAAGACTTGTTGATTTTTAATTTTATCATTTTTTTCAGGGAGTTATATTAGACGTTTGCAGTTTGGATCACGAGTTAACATTATTGCAACAAGGCTGTGATTTAACAGGCGGAAATTATCTCAAGATTCCTCAATTGCCTGGATTGTTGCAGTATTTACTGGTGAGAAATCTATTTCAGTATATAAGGAAGTACTTTAAAAGAATTTGCTGCACATTTCAAGTTTACACTCGTATTTTTCTGGATAAGAGAGTTTAAAATGAATTCTTGACTCTGGAAGTTGTAGCTATTTGTGTCTTTTCGAAAAAATCGTGTTTTTCGTGAAACGAGTCCCTGCGAGTGTTAAATAAACGCCATATAAAACGCTCATCGGATCGGCCATTATAGTCATTTCTAAGTAAACTATCATTTTATATATTTTTACTGAATATCTCAAAAGATTGTGAACTGTAAACAGTTATAGGTTTTTCATACCAAACAAAATATCTCATATTTTTCTCTCGTTTAACGAGAGTTTTCTATTTTTGATGTCTTATACAACTTACGTTATTTATATATTTTTTTCAATTTTCGAAACAAATTCTGAGATCATACGCTTTAAAAAATGATACAATCATATTATTTAAAAAGTCTTTTCCTTATTCCCCCCCCCCTTTTTCTTGAAATTTTCCTCTATTGTCAAAAAACTTCCCCCTCTTCCCCTTTTTTCTTTAAATATACGATATTTGAAAATACAATATTTGAATTAAGCGGAAAATTCTCTTAAATTTGTTAATGTACCCATTATTGAATAATAATTAAAGCAATTACAGCATTTAAGTAATCTATTGATGAATACCTACATAATTCACAATGTTTCCAGTGCTGAACCATTAGAAATACTCTTTAAAAAATTGTAAGCTGAAAGATTTTAAAGCATGTTGAAAATGTGAAAACTGGAAACAGAAGTTGTTATCCAATATACAATTGGAACAGTTACAAAAAATATTTATTACTACATACTTAAATAAATATTAGAAGGTGAACACTTTTTAGTTGAAATTTACAAAGTTAAATACCTAATTAAAAAATAGCATAATCCAAATTCATGAACTGCAATATTAAATGATTTAATTTGAGCAATTTTTAATTTTAGTTTAAGATCGCTGAAGAGTAGGGTGATAGTGAAAATGCTAAAATACATCAAATCGCTGGAGCTGATGGAAAAAACTTGTGGGTTGGCATTCGACAAGCTAAAACAAATTTAAAATCCATCAAATTTAATAATTCAAAATTCAAAATATTTCCTATTGGTTTAAAAATGATGATGAATTTCTTATATTTATAGCTTCATTTTTTTCGTTATTGGAACGTTATAAACACCACGAAAAAGAATCAATCCAAAAACATGTTTTTGTACATTTAAAAATAATTCTAAATACGGCAGAACTTTTTTTGAATGAAACAAAATTTTAATTATATATTTAAAAACGAGAACAGAAGATATTAAATGATTAACGTTTTTTTCTTGACTTGTTTTGGATGTAGTTCTTCAGCTCAAGTGATTCGATTCATTTTAGCATTTTCACTTCACTGTACTGAATATATCAAAATTGCATTTTTCACTAATTTATATTTTTTCTCTGATTTTTTTATCACTGTGAATGGATTTCCAACGCCCTAAGTATAACCACCTTTTTAAAAATAAATTATCTAATGGCAGAAGTAATTGAAAAATCATAAAAAATTATTTAAAAATATAACATTTCGAATAAAAAGATTGTTCTTTTCGACGTTGTAATTCCTGGCACTTTGAACAGCGATCTTTTTTAAAGAATGATAATTTAATGTTGGTTCAGGCAATTTCTTAAAATCATTAAAATTCTGAGTTATACCTGGATTTAAAATAAAGATAATGAAATATTACTGTGACTTGGAACAGTGAATTTTTGAGAAAATTATAATTTTGAGTTAAGGCAGGAATTTTTCTGAAGCAATTGTATGCAATTGAAATGTGGCAGTTCGGAACTAGATAACCAACAAAAGGGGAATTTTTCAAAAGAGCAAAAAACGTTGATAAAATCGCAACTATTATTTAAAGATAAAACGAACATAAACTCCCAAGCCAAAGTGTTTCTTAATTGGGACCAAAAAATATTGATGAAAAAAAGTTATTCAGGTTCGAGGAAATAAATGTGGAATTTCAAAATTTTAAAGTTACACAAGGCTAAAATTGGACCAGCCCTGACTGCGGATTACGATAAAAACTTTAATTGTCATTTCAAAAATAAAATAAAATCATGCTTTTCAGATATTAAGTTTCTGAATACGGATAAACAAAGTTTCAGGTAAAAAAGTTTGCCAATTTCAAGAAAATCGACTGAAAATTTTCAGAATAAAATTGTAACTAATATTTTTTATACATTTTTGAAAATTATTGTATCAAAAAATTATATTTTGTAAAAATTCTTTTACCACAGTGTGTATTTGAGTTTTTATAAATCCTTTATGTTTCCCCTTTTTTTCCTATTCTCGAAAATGTTTCCTTTTTTCCCTTATTCTTTTTAAATATTACGTAAAAACGTACATAAGAAGTATACTAACGATTGTTTGTTTTACACCCACAAAATTATTATTTTATTACAAAGTAGGATATGTTATCGTATGTAGTGAAAGTTACAGTTTTTTAACTTACAGAATTATTTATTATATAATAATTAATTCAGCTTATTTAAATTAAAAATATTATTAATTAATCACATAATAAAATGAATCGGTATAATATTGAAGCATTTAAATAAATTATTTATGTAAATAAATAAGGTACTGTATTCATAAAAAATAAATGCTCCTTAAGAAATTGGAAGCTGAAACAGGTTAAAACATTTTGAAAATGTGAAAACCAGTGTTGTTTTAATTGTTTCCAATTTTCTTTCGAAACCTTATCAATACAAAATTTACAAATCTTTATTTGATGAGTTTCAAAATAAAATATTTCAGATTTAAAAAAAATCTTTGTATCTAAAATCTTTTTTTAGACAAAGCGACAAATCTAGGAAAGAAATATATTTAATTATACTCATAAGAATCATGATTTAATTATTAATAACTGTAGTTTTAAAATAGATAATATTCTTGATTACGAGAATAATTTTAAAGATATAAAAATGGTGTGCATATGTAACAAATTCTATGTTTGTCGGATTTTTTTATATCGCCTAAGTATATGCTACGAACTAAGTATATCCCAATTTTCTAAATAAATTATACCGCAAAAATTATCAAGTAATAATTTAACATTATTTAAAAATATACAATTTTTCATGAAAAGATTATTTCTTGTTTTATACGTGTAAAAATAAAAAAAGCTCTTTTTGTGTTGTTAATTCTTTTATCAAGTTGCATACTGCAACTCTTCAATTCTGAATTGAATCAGAGAATTTTCTAAACAAACTTATAATGCTTGCCTGGAACAAAGTAATTTCAAAAAGAATTATAATTCTGACTTGCAAGAGGATACTCCCGAGAAGAATTATAATTTGGATTTGGAACAGTGAATTTTGCAAAAGAATTACACTTTTGAAATGGAAAGGGGACGTTTTAAAAACATTTATGATTCTGATTCGAAACAGGAAATTTTCGAGAAAAAACTGTGATTGTGACATGGAACAGAGACATAATTATCAGACCAGGAAAATGAAAAATTTACCGGCAGAAAACCGGGAAATGTTTGGGAATTCAAAATAATCCGTCTGAAAAATACTCTGTAAATCTAGAATTCTTTTAATATACATATATCGTAGTTATCGCGGAATAAGAAGAAAAGATTCTACAATATCCGTAATACAGTAGCGATTCACATTTAGGCATATATATGTTAGTTTCATATTTATCCCAGCTGCGGCCAAAGTTCTCGGCATTTTCAATTCTTTGAAAGGAGGCAGAGTTTTCTTTCTTATTTGTTCTGCATATGCTTTCATTTCTTGTCCACTTTTTTAAAACAAAACCTTGACTGTTCTTTGGTTACCTGCTGACACAGATCTTCGATGTTCCCACACAAACTTCCTGCTTTAAACTTTCTAACAATTGCAACTGAACGTTGGCTGAAGATGCTTTCATGAACTTTGCCTGGAGGAAACAGTATAATAATGATTAATATTTTCATTACTCGGTTAAAAACAAATTTTCAAAGTTTTTAAATTTCGAGCTTTCAGCTTTGAACGCTTTAAACTCCCAAGTGCTTATCTTCTTCTGTTTGAAAGTTGAGAAGAAACTTGAGTTTAATTTATTTTCATATTATGTATGTATATTTATTTCTTGTATTTATACACTCTTATTTAAATTTTAATACTATGATTATAGTAAAATTGTTAATTTTGCGAAGAAGATCTTTTAAAACGAAGAATTTCCCGTTAATATCAGGCCCTACAGACCGGTCTCTATCCTCTGTGGTAATCAGGGAATTTCTGTGAAAAAAAATATCGCGTTAATCACTTTTCTTTCAATAAATAAATTCATGGCTTAATCACTATGAAATTCAGGTCTGTACTTATTTTTGAATTATCTCGACATTTTTTGAAATATTTTAGAGTATTTTTTTAAGATTTCAGGACATTTTTAATATACTTTAATTTTTAATTTGAAATATCTAAGGAAATTTAAAAAGGGTACAATTTTTAAAAACTATTTTCATTAATTTAAAGGGATTTCAGAGCGTTTGAAGTACTTTAGGCTAAAGAATTGTTTAAATTCGGAAGATATGGAACGATTTTACAGGAGCTATAAGGTTTTAAGATGTTCTAAAAGGCTTTACAAGATCTTATAAGGTTTCTCAGGATTACAATGTTTTCCAATATTGAAGGAAATATCAATTCCTTTTGACTTTTACGGGGCTTTATAATTTTTAAACCAGATTTCAACGAATTTATTATCGAAAAGTGAGATGTTTTATAGGATATCAGATATTTTAAGGAATTTTTAAAGATTCCTAGAAAAATAATTTGAAAGGATTTCAAAGCATTTTTACGGTAAAGAATTTTCCAGAATTTCGGAAGATATGGAAGGATTTTACAGATACTGTAAGGTTTTAAGTTATTTAAAAATATTTCACAGGGTTTTATAAGAGTTCGGAGCATTTCAATGATTTTAAGGGATCTTAAAGCCCTCAATATATTTTATTACGTTTTCAAGGGGATTTTAAAGGATTTTACATTTTGAACGTATTTTAAAAGATTATTAGGCATTTTTAAGGGCTTCAAACAATTTAAGGGATTTCCAAGGGTTTCATTAATATTAATATATTAAAAAAAAATTTCATGCGTTTTTAAAGAATTTCGATATATAGGAAAGGATTTGACAGGATATATAATGCTTTAATATATTTTAAAAGATTCTAAGGTTTCAGAAATATAAAATTTCATAGAACTTCACAGGATATTATAATATTTTAATGGATTTGACAGAATTTATTTACAAGAAGTGAGGGGTACCCTAGGGTTTAAAATATTTCAAGAGATTTTTAAATATTTTTTGCAATTCATTTGGAATTCGCCTTGAATTCTTTAAAACTCATATTAAATTCTTAGGCATGCCATCAACTTATTTTAAATTCTTTTTAATTTTTCTAAACTAACTTCAAACTTATTAAATTCTATACATTTTTTCATATTTTTGAAATATTTTGAATTCATTTGGTTATTTATAAATTCGGTTTGATTTTTTATGAATTTTATCGAATTTTTTCATTTTCTTTGAATTTGATTGTAATCAATGGAATATTTCGACTAATTTTTTTTTGCAATTCTCTTGAATTTAACTTAAATTGTTCAGTATTTATTAGTCACTTCTTTGGTTGGATAGAAGTAGGGCTTCAAAAATTTGAAGAGATGTTAAGTTTCTTTTTTTGGAATTCACCCTATATTCTCGCACATTCTTTGGAATTCTCTTGAATTTGCTAATTTACTTGAATTATTTTAAAGTAACTAAATTCTATATAATTCCATTGATTTAAAATTCTTTTAAAGGTATTATTTAATTGATCCTAAAGTCCTTTAACCTCTCTTTTGATTCGTAGACATTTCATCTTATTCTTTTGAATTCCTATGAACTTTTCTAAGCTGCTTTCAGATTGACTTAATTCAATTAAGTGTGTTTATATTTTAAAATTATTTCCAATTCATTTAAGTTCTTTGGAATTCAACTTGAATTGTTTCGAAGTCTTATACATTTATCCTGAAGTTGTTACCCTTTGATCGTGAGAAAAGTACCCTATGACCGAGACAAAAAGTACCCTTTGATCCCTATATTTTATCCCATGAGGATTTTGAGGCCTCTAATAGGGATGTGTTTGGAAGATAATATCATTTAATTAAGAAGAGAGAGTGAGATAGAGGGGGGAGGAGAGAGAGAGATGCTCTAGAACTTCAATTGGTTCAGTTTCAATTAGCGATCATAAAACGTTTGTAGTTTAGGTCAAAGTGGAGTACCTTTGTAATTTATGGTACGATGATCAGAGAAAATTAGAGCGAGAATTGATTAGTGTGCTTTAATTTGTTTAATTCAAGAGCTTTTAATTGTTTTCGATTAACATCTACATTCGTTTTTCTAATGGTTTATTGTTTAGTAAAAAAGTGTAACTATTTTAGTCCAAACAATTAAAAGCATCAATGCCAACATTCTTTTGATAAACGTATTTTTCTCTTGAAAAAATTTGTTTGATTCCAAAAAAGTCTTTAATCTAAATTTTTATTGTTGTAAAGGATTGATAAAAAATTCATTTAGATACACTCAGTCTTGGTGATTTCCAAATTAATTCATTATTGATGCAGTGGGTGTTTCTTCCGGATCCGAATATACGGCCGAAACTTGTTCTGCCGCCTCCTGTCAAGATCGACTACAGAGCTGCTTGCTTTTGCCACCAGGAACTTGTCGATATTGGTTACGTTTGCTCCGTGTGTCTTTCCAGTAAGAAAATGTTTCATCTTAAGAAGTCGAAAATAAATTAGAATATTTATGTATCAATTTTTTTTCAGTTTTCTGCAAATTCAGTCCGATCTGCACCACATGCCAGTGAGTAAATTATGAAAAAATATTTTTTGTTCTAAGGGGAAATTTTATTCAAAAAGTAGCGTTGTAAATTTAAATCGGCAATTGTAAATCACAGTTAACTTAAAAACGTCAGAGTTTTTACGTTTCCAATTTGAAATATATTGCATGTGAAATACTACATAAACTGCTACTGCATAAACTCGACATCCTTCATAGTTCGATAATAACTTCTATTTTTTACAGCACTGTTTTCAAGATGCCAGGTGCGATGTCAATGAAGGTAAAGAAGAAAAAGAAAAACCTCGATATTATACAATAATAGTATTAATTTGTAGACATTTAATTCATATTTATAAAAAACTGCAGTAGCTTATAATGTAAATAATACCGTATACCAATAAATTAATTTTAAATAGGTATATGATTCAAGTATTAATTAACATTTCTTCCTTCATTAGTTTATTTTTAGAATGGTCTTTACTCTAAATTAGATTAAAGACTAAAAGCTGAATTTATTCAGATCAAATTAAACCTGTTTGATTAAGGTCGCTGACAACTGTGAAATGAAAATTAACCGCCGAATGAGAAGGGTTTAATTAAAAGTATGTGATGGTGATTTTATGAAACAGTAGATAAGGTATGAAATGTTCTACAATTTTTCGCCTTTCTTGACATGGCCTTAAAAGTTCTGTCGCTGAAAATTCATTCTGTCTGCTTGTCGACCAAGTATTCCCCAAGGCGTCGACTAATTAGTCGACGTCTCGAGCTTTCGTCTCTTGTGCGATCGTTGGGAATTAAATTTTACACTAGCGTTTTTAAGCACCGCGTGTAAAACTCTCTTCCGATTTTAATATTCTAAAATGTTCTCTTTCATGATACAAAAATATTCTGAATATATTTTTTTCAATTATTGCAATTTTTTCTTGTCATGTTTAGTCGGTTATTTTATATTTTTCCAGTATTTTTCCCAACAGATTTAGACGGTTTTTAATTTTTAAATTCTCATCAGAATGAGAAGGTATTGGTTTTATGTGAAAAATGTCTCCTGGATTCCACCAAATCTCGACGTTTTGAGGCCTTCTGAGTCAGAAAAAATATTTTTTACGTCACTGTCTGTATCTCGTTGTCGTTGTCTGTATATCGGATAACTTTCAAAAGAATATTCGTGGATTGTGCTTTGGCCTACTTTTTAAGTGTGTAAAAAGAAAGGAAGAATTTGTTAGCCAGCTATTTTGGCTTTATTTATAAATTTAATGTACGACTATTCATAGTACTCGATAATTTGAGCAAGTTACCCTTTCGACTTTTTTTCGATAAAAAGAACATCAACAGAGTTATAGCAATTTCAAAATTAAAAAAAAACAAAGGAAAATGAAAATTACAAGCCAAACAGTGCACGATATGAACAAAAGTCAAAGGAAGAAAAACGTTGCTTTATGGAACCCCCACAAGAAGCCCTACAAATTCAAATTTGGAAAGGAAAAATATAATAAAAAACACAAATTTTCATTTTGCGATCAAACTGTGCAAGGTATGAAATAATATGAATAGACAAAAATTGTGCACCGAAAAAATATCTGCAAATTCTTTATGAATCACTTTTTCATTTGACGCGTAGCTGTTGGTTTCTTCGTCAAAAACAACTTAAAAAACAAAATTTTTGGACAAATGTCACAAGTTACGAAAAAAATAAATAAACAAAGGTGTTCATACAAAAAAGAGCACAAAATATGTTATTATTCATTTTTTGATAAGACGCGTAGTTTTTGTTTCAATCGTGAAAAATGAGATTACAAATAAACAAATAAAGTTTTTGGACAAAAAGGCACAAGGTACAATAAAATAATTGAAAAGAAAATTGCTTTTAAATTAGAGCTGAAAATTTACTTTTACCTCTTTTTTTCTCACGAGACACGTGATGAGAATGTGTTCGTTAAAGCAGAAGGAGCTTTAACAAAAGAGGATTCACAATCACTAAACTTCAGATGTCCTTTTATTTTAAAAGTCATATGGAAAAATGTGAAGGATTTACAATGACAGAGTGCGTATGAGGTAAATACATTATCGAGCGCTAGATCCAACATGTGGCTGCTCTCGGCTCGCCCAAACTATAAATGATATTAATGTAAAATAATAAAGGATTTTACATTAAACATTTGTAAACTGCTTTTATTTTACAGTATTATGACATCCAAACCACAAACTTTGTATATAATTTAATTTTCTTTTAAAAAACTAGTTTTTTAGAAAGTTCATCACTCAAACGAAATATTTTAAAAGTAAGAATGTATCATGCTGTGCTGCACAATAATCGAATCAATGCTTCATGAAAATTTTAATTATAGGGTGTTTAAAATTTGTTTTTATGGAATAAACTTGACAGTAATTCTTTCTGTTCATTTTTTTGACTGCACATAAGCAGAATAAAAAGCAAAAACCTTTTTTATTAAAATTATCATTTTATGAAGATGACTGATACGAATAATTCTTTTCAATTTTTGTACTTGTCCATTTATTTACAAAATTAGTACTTAACTATTTAAGATTTGTAAAAAAAATATTTTTATTTTGATTTTGGATGTATTACTATTTTTCTTATTCAGGGTATCTACTCACCTGAAAAAGCTGGAAATCTCACGGAATTTTGTTGGCCACTGAAAATTACGGAAAAGTCAGGGAGTTTTGTTTGAAGGCCGGGAATTTTTAAAGCAAAATATCGCGTCCTAACAAAAAATTGTTCAAAGCAAATTTGCAGCGATAATTTAGGTGAATAATTTGATGAACGTTTTATTGCATATTGCGCCGTTTTCCCAACAACTTATTTTCAGTTTTTGTTTACAATTGAACAAAAACTACGTGCTCTATTAAAAAATAATAAATAACAAATTTGTAGCTCTTTTTCTGGGTTTTCTGAGTAACGCATTATTGGATCAAACAGGGGAGTTTTCTTATTAATATCACTTTACAGTACTTCTCTAACTTTTATATTTATAAGTTCGGAGCTTCGTTGTACAGCGATATAAGTTATAAGTGGTAATCTCCGCTTATAAGTTGTAGGGATTTGAGCAAATGATTTGTACCTTGTACGACTGTCGGTTATCTTCGCGAGGTTGTAACTTTTAAAGTTATATAGCCATCTCGCCGGAACTTATAACAGGTATGTATTACGCCAGGGACTGATTAATTATTTTGAATTTAAAGTAGCTAAGCACTGTTATCAAAACTTACGGGCTTGTTAAATTATTCTGCCCAGTATATTAAAATTTTAGAGCGAAGCATCCTAGTTTAAAAACAAAAGTGATTTAAGATTAATCAATTTATTTTCTTACACTAATTATTAAACGCGGGCTATAAATTATGGAGCAACTTTTTTATTAGGGGGGGGGGGGCGAGGAATTTTTACAATCTGTTACATGGGAGAGGGAGGGAAGGGAGCAATTCGTTACTATTACCTAATATTTTAAACAAGTCAAGCTTATACATATTCCATGTATTCAAAATTATAGTGTATAATTTATAATTTTATAGTGTGTAATTAAGAAATTTCATAAGAATAGTTAAAAAATGGCATCAGGATATTTTGCAAGTCTTTTTTCCGTGTGCCAGAAAACCGAACAAATTTTCTAAAACTCATAAAATTTGTTTTCTTTAAATTTTGAATAAACTAACTTTTTGAATTTTTGTCTAATCGAAAAATTTAACTGAGATAGTTTCTAAATATATTTGATTATTAATATTATAAACAAATTTAATAAACAAATGCATTATTCAAGCATTTGTCGTCAGAAAAATTTGTTTTTTTTTTCGATGCCAGTCCTTTTAATTGGGAACTCCATGGTAATTTTAACAAAATTCATCATTATTGTTAAATTTTTTGTTCAAAAACAAATTTAATAAACAAATTCATTATTTGGGCATCTATTGACGAAAAATACGTTTTTTCGATGACAATCCTTTTAATTGAGAATCTAATGTTAATTTCAGCAACATTCATAATGAGTTCATACATTTTATGATTTTTTAAATAAATTTGATTAAAAAATGCATTATTCGGGCATTTGTCGGCGTAAGAACTCGTTTTTTTCAAAGTCAGTCCTTTTAATTTCAGAAAAAAGGTCTTGTATTTAAACCCTTATTATTTAATTCCTTGCATTTAAACCCTCTTGTTTTGGCCAACTTTAAGCACTGAATGAAAAGAAGACCTTTTTTCTGAAATTAAAAGGACTGACTTTGAAAAAAAAGAGTTTTTAGGTCGACAAATGCCCGAATAATGAATTTTGTCCATTAAATTTGTTTTAAAAAATATAAAAATGATCAAATAGTGATGGATGTTGCTAAAATTATGATGAAGTTGCCAATTAAAAGGACTAGCATTGAAAACAACGAATTTTTCCGTCAACAAATGCCTAAATAATACATTTATTTAATAAATTTGTTTAAAAAATCATAAAATTTATCAACAAAGTATGATTTTATCTAAAATTATCATGAGGTTCCTAATTTAAAAATATTGACATCGAAAAAAACGAATTTTTCTGACGAAAAATACCTGAATAATGCATTTGTTTATTAAATTTGTTTATAATATTAACAAGAATAGTCTTAAGAGAAATTTTGTTAATTAAAATATTGTTTCCACTGAAATTTTATATAATGTAAATGCATGTAAATCTGTGGAATATCGGCGGTTACAACAATTTTCCTTTTATTGACGAGCACTGGGAACGTCAAATAGAAATAATTGCCATTTTTTCGTCATATTTATTTATTTATAAAAAAATTGAAAAACTGAATTAAAAATCAGGCTTGACAACCCCACTATGAGTCGATGCGTCTCGAAGGAGGTCATGGAAGGTTCTTCATTGGTCATTCGATGAGTCCCAAAAACGCGAGCAAACATGTCAGATACAGTACTGTAGTATTACCAATATGCAAAGTTTTTCGCATATAAAGAGGATACACATTTTTTTAAACTTTAGAAATCGGTACTGCTGGGTCAGGAAAGATTACAAATTTGCTGATCAATGCAGCTCGAAAACTCGAACAAATACACTACTACAAATATACTACATATATCTTTTAAATCTCTGTACTAAAAAAAGAGTTTTGTATTTTGAGATTGGAAAATAATCAATTTTTTCAAGAATAATTTTATGCAAAGGAGCATGAAAAAGATTCAATCATTAAAAAATAGATTTCCAAACTATCTCACTTTCCGGCTCATTAGAGACATAAATA
>JAAAKG020134105.1:0-13953 GCA_010014905.2 Druon quercuslanigerum | reverse complement strand
TTGGTACTTTAGCGCAATGTTTCGGCACGGCGTTCATGAGTGGAATTCGGCGTGGAATTTCAAAGTGGCGTTTTACCGTGATGTTTCGGCACGTCGTGGCGCTTTAGCGTCATGTTTCGGCACGGCGTGGAATTCGGCGCGGTTTCTGCACGGCGTATATGCATGGAATCCGGCGTGGCATTTCAGATTTGCGTTTGAGCGTGATGTTTCGGCACGGCGTTGCGATGTGACGATTCGGCGTGGCGTTTTCCTCAAGTTGTATTTATTATTCGTCCACATGATCGCGTATCGAAAAGTGCAGCACCGCAGAGCACAAAAGTACTGACAATCAAATGAGATTGCGTCCTGAATACGTTATCTGAAACCGATCTATTATGCGTAGATAAGTGGCATGTGCGCAGTATAATGTGGAATTGTGGATGTAGCAGGAGCGTTACAGATGCGACTTTGGCACATGTATCGGTTATTATCATGTGTCACAGGCTTTCCTGTCCTTAATTCCTTCAAGTGGCTACTCGGCACACACATACCGGCTTTATCTACTCGAGTGGGTGCGGAGAGATTATTGTTTATTCATTCGAGGATTATCCTTCAAAGAGTTCAGTGGCTGCGCCTACTTAGAAAATGACGGTAATCCTTTCGCCTTTTTTCACACCCGTCTCTCTCTCTCTCTCTCTTGCTCGCTCTCCCCCCCCCCCCTCTCTTTCTGTTTTTCTGCACATTTTCTCTCTCTTTTTTCTGCAAACTCCCCCCACCCTTCAGCCTATCTATTTGTCTAGCTATATTTCCACTGCCAACGGACATGCCGGAGAGACAATGACTTCGAGAAGTAATTATGTACGCACGCTCCTTCAAGTAATTATCCACTGATGCTGCGCAGGTTTAAAAATGCTACAATTTTGTTGAAAATTTTATTATTTGGTGAAAGGCATTTTTTTTTGTCGAAAATTAAACTGTTTTCTGGAAAATTCGCCTTTTTGCATGGAAAATTCTTATCTTTTGGTAGAAATGTCATATCTCTTGGTTGCAAATAAACTTTTTTGATGAAAATTTAACTTTTTTCTAAAAAAACTCGTCTTTTTGGTCGAAAATTCAACTCTTTCGTGAATAAGTCGTCTTTTTAGGCAGAAAATTTGCATTTTTTGATAGAGCGTGCATTATAAAAATAGAACTCTTTGGTTGGAAATGTAAATGCTTTGTTAAAAATTTGACTGCCCTCTCAAAAATTCGTGTTATTGTCATGAAATTTCGACCATTTAATTGAAAGTGAAACAATTTTATTAAAAATTCATTTTTTGTAAACAAACTATTTTCTTGAAAATTTAGCTGTATTCTAAAAAAACTGCTCTTTTTTTGCTTCAAAATGAAACTCCTCGATTGCAAATGCAACTATTTTTTAGTTAAAGTTTCATTTTTTAAATTGCAAATTCAACATTTGACTAGAAATTCATCCCTTCAGTTAAAATTTCTACTATTTTTTGACAATTAAACTAATTTGTTGAAAAGTCATCAGTTATGGTAAAAACTTCACCTGTTTTGTTAAAAATTTTCTGTTTAAAAGTTTATATTTTTTGGTTTGAAAATTCAACTTTTTTATATCAAATTCGTCTTATTCGTTGAAAGATTCAACGATTTTTTTAAAATGTCCTTTGACATTAAAAATTTAGTTTCTTTGTTTGAAAATAAACTTTTTTGTTGAAAATTCAACTGCTTTCTAAACAATTGTTCTTCTTGACTTGGAAATTCAATTTTACGTTTGAAAATTCAACTTTTTTTGTTAAATTTACTCTTTTTTTGTTTTAAAATTCGACCATTGGATTAAACATTTATCTCTGTAGGTTGAAAATTCAACTATTTGTTACAAAATTCAACCATTGTCAAACATACTATTATTATGATAAAAATTTGACTATTTGTTGAAAAATTCTCCTAATGGCTTATAAATGAAACTACTTGGTTAAAAATTATTTTAATTGTTAAAAATTCAAATTTTTTTGTAGAAAATTCGTATTTTTAGCAATAAAAATGAAATCTATGCTTGAAAATGTAACTATTTTTTAGTTAAAGTTTAATTTTTTAAATTGCAAATTGAACATTTGACTAGAAATTCATCCTATCAGTTAAAATTTCTACTATTTTTTGACAATTTAACTAATTTGTTGAAAAGTCATCAGTTATGGTAAAAACTTCACCTGTTTTGTTAAAAATTACCCTCTTGGACTGAAAATTTATCTTTATCACTTGAAAATTATTAATTCTTTTGGGTTGCATTATTAGTTATTTTGTTAAAAATTCAAAAATGTTGACAAAAAGTCATCATTATTTATTGAGATTAAATAGTTTCGTTGAAAACTTGCTGTTTAAAAGTTTATCTTTTACGGTTAAAAATAAAATTTTTCGTTGAAAATTCAACTGTTTTATATCAAATTTGTCTTATTCACTAAAATATTCAACGATTCTTTTTAAATGCAATTATTTTGCTGAAAACTATCCTTTTGAACAAAAATTAAACTGTTTTCTTGAACAATTATTTTCATTAATACAGAATTTGTCCTTTTACATTAAAAATTTAGTTACTTTGTTTGAAAATAAACTTTTTTGTTGAAAATTCAACTGCTTTCTAAACAATTGTTTTTTTTATTTGAAAATTCAATTTTACGTTTGAAAATTCAACTTTTTTGGTTAAATTTACTCTTTTTTTATTTGAAAATTCGACCATTGGATTGAAAATTTATCTCTGTAGGTTAAAAATGATTTTTATTGTTAAAAATTCAAATGTTTTTGTAGAAAATTTATATTTTTAGCAATAAAAATGAAATCTATGGTTGAAAATGCAACTACTTTTTAGTTAAAGTTTCATTTTTTTATTTGAAAATGCGACATTCGGCATTTTGGTTAAAAATCAAATTTTTGGTTGAAAATTCAACTGTCTTATATCAAGTTCGTCTTATTCATTAAATAATTCAACGATTTTTTTAAATGCAACTATTTTGATATAAAGTATTCTTCTTGAATAAAAATTAAATTTTTTTGAAAACGTTATTTTCTTAATACAAAATTTGTCCTTTTACATTAAAAATTTAGTTTCTTTTTTGAAAAAAAACTTTTTTGTTAAAAATATAACAGCTTTCTAAACAATTGTTCCTTTTGGCTTGTAAATTCGATTTTACGTTTGAAAATTCAACTTTTTTGGTTCAATTTACTCTTTTTTGTTTTAAAATTCGACCATTGGATTGAAAATTTATATCTGTAGTTTGAAAATTCAACTATTTGTTAAAAAATTCAACCATTTTCAAAAATACTATTATCAAGTTGAAAATTTGACTATTGGTCGAAAATTTGACTACGTGCTGAAAATTTGACTATTTGTTGAAAATTTGTCCTAATGGCTTAAAAATTAAACTATTTGGTTAAAAATTATTTTTATTGTTAAAAATTCAAATATTTTTGTAGAAAATTCACATTTTTAGCAATAAAAATGAAATCTATGGTTGAAAATGCAACTACTTTTTATTCAAAGTTTAATTTTTTTATTTAAAAATTTAACATTTGGCTAGAAATTCATCATTTTAGTTAAAATTTCTACTATTTTGTTGACAATTTAACTATTTTGTAAAAAAGTCATCAGTTATGAAAAAAATTCAAATGTTTTGTTAAAAATTCATCCCCATGAACTGAAAATTTATCGTCATCGCTTGAAAATTATTAATACTTTTGAGTTGCATTATTAGTTATTTTGTTGAAAATTCCAAAATTTTGTCAACAACTCATCGTTATTTATTGAAAATTTAATAGTTTCGTTAAAAATTTACTGTTTATTCAAAATTCACCTCTGTGGGTTAAAAATTCAAATATTTGTTAAAAAATTTCACCATTTTCAAACATACTGTT
Source organism: Druon quercuslanigerum (assembly GCA_010014905.2). Taxonomy (NCBI): domain Eukaryota; kingdom Metazoa; phylum Arthropoda; class Insecta; order Hymenoptera; family Cynipidae; genus Druon; species Druon quercuslanigerum. The sequence goes on along the minus strand of JAAAKG020134105.1, from coordinate 10,062 downwards.
ATTATTTTAAAAATTTGACTATTTGTTAAAAATTTATCTGAATAGCTTGAAAATTAAACTATTTTGTTAAAAATTATTTTTATCATTAAAAATTCAAATGTTTTTGTAGAAAATTCGTATTTTTGAGTTACAAATTTAATTATTTTATTAAAAATTCAATTTCGTTAGTTGGTTAAAAATTCTACTTTTTTGTTGAAAATTTTACTTAAAGATTCACATTTTTTAATTAATAATTCCTATTTGTAAATAAAATTGAACTTCTGCAATATATTGTCTCAATATGATAAAACTTTATTACTAATTTTTCATATTCTGTGCATTGTAGAAATTTATAAAGTGAAACGTTTTTCCTTAAATTAAGTAAATATCTATGCTTAAAAAATGAGGGTTCTTTTTTTTTGCACAAAGTTACAAAATGAGTTGGATCCAGGTCAGTTGAGTAAAATTATTCAGCTAAAAGTGACACTGCATTTTTCCAGGTAATAGCAAAAGCCATGCATAAAATATGATCAAAGATAAGAAATAAAATAAATGCACATAACAAATTATAACAAAGCATAACTTAAAAGGAGCAGTCATACATTGTTTTAGAGAATTCTAATAAAATTTGACAAGCTTTTTCACTCAGATTAATAGGGTTTTCAAAACAGAAGAAATGAAAAAAATTTTCACACAAATAGGAGAATTATAAATAAATAAAATTGTTTAAATAAAATTAATCTAGGTACCATATTGAATTTAATTAAAAACGCTTAAAATTCTTAAAATTTACATTCGCAATATATTTCATTTAAAGAAAAGAAATAAACTTTTAACCAGATATTTGAACTTTTAACACGAAAAATTATTGTTTGAAACAATAAATTCTTAATAATAACAATATTTTCATTTTCAAATAGAAAAATTTAATTCAAGAAAAAAAGAAACATTTTTTTAGAAATAATTAGATCGTTATCTGAAGGACATGAATTTTCAAAAGAAACCAAAATACTAATAATTTTCTACAATAATTTTCGAGAACATAATATAGTTCAATTTTCTGTTGAAAAATTAATTTTCAACAAAAACAAACAAATGCTCAACAAATTTTTTAAATTTTCAAACAAGCGGTTGTATTTTTACACAAAAAGGACAGTTTTTATCCAAAAAGATAAATTTTAAACTAAATAGTTGGATTTTCTAAAAAATTAGTGGAATTTTTAAACCAAAAGACAAATTTTAAAATTAAAAAATTCCAATTTTAACGCAAAGTAGCTGAATTTTTAACTATAAATATAAGTTTTAAACAAAAAAAATTAAATTACAACAAAAAACCAATTTTAAAAAAAAATAGAAATTTTTTAACCAAGAAAGGTTCTTCAGTGCACAGAAAAAACTTCAACAAAATTATTAAATTTTAAAGCTAAAAAGGCGAATTTTATAATAAAATATTTGGAATTTTTTCCAAAAATAGTGAAATTTTTAACATAAAAGCAACAGCAAAAATAAATTTTCCAAAAAGAATTCAATTTTCTTTTAAGATTTTTAATTTTCCACCCGAAAGATTTATTTTCAACTTTCTCTTATTTTCAAAAAACTTTAACAAAATACGTGATGTTTTTAGTGGAATAATCAACTGTTTGGTTGACAAATAACATAATTTTTCAAAAATTCACGTTTATAATTGAAAGCTAAATTATTTTTTTACAAATTCATCGGCTTATTGAAATAGTAAGAGTTTCAACTAAAAAGACAAATTTATAATTTAAAACATTAATTTTCAACAAAAATACACGCATTTTCAGTAAAATGATTAAATCTAAAGAGCGGTTGTATTTTTACACAAGAAGGACAGTTTTCATCCAAAAAGATAAAATTTAAACTAAATAGTTTAATTTTCTATGAAAGTATTTGAATTTTTAACTCAAAAAGACAAATTTTAAAATAAAAAGATTCAAATTTTAATGCAAAGGAACTGAATTTTTAAATATAAATATGACTTTTCAACAAAAGAAAAGACTTTTTAACCAAGAACAGTTCTTCAGTGTAGAGAAAAAACTTCAACAATAATACTAAATTTCCAAGCTAAAAACGCAAAATTTCTACCAAATTCTTGAATTTTCTAGAAAAATAGTGTAATTTTCAACATAAAAGACCAATAAAAATGAATGTCTAAGAAAATTTTAAAATTTTCCACGATATAATTAAATTTTTAGCCAAAGAAAAAAATTTGTAAAAAAAAGACGTGATATTATTTCTACAAAAAAAAAACGTAAAACGATTTATTTCAACCGAGCATATGAATTTTCTTAAAAGAAATTAATTTTTTTTTAAATACATCAAATTTTAAAAAAAAGTTCAATTTTCAACTAAAACAGATAAATTTTCAACCAATAATAGAACAGTTCAATTTTCAGTTTAAAAAATGAATCTTAACTGCATAAAATGATTTTTTGTTTAAAGTTACATTTTTACAAGAGAATTAATTTTTAGCAAAGGTTTTTTTTAGCATAGTTAGACTTTTAACCAAGTAGTTGCATTTTTAACTAAAAAAATCAATTTTTAACCAAAATTCGAAAGTTTGCTCTTTTCCTCAAAATAGTAAAACAAAAAAAAAAGAAAAAAAGATCAATCATATTGTGGAATTTTCAAGCCAAAAAAGAGACTTTTCTAATAATTCAAAAAAGACTTTATTTCAACCCAATATTTTAAATTTCAAGTAAAAAGAATAAATTTCTATAAAAAATTTCGACCTTTCAACAAATGTAAAATTTTGAATTAAAAGAATTACTTTCGAACGAAAAATTGTTTAATTTTCCTATTAGGTTCTATTAGTTTTTGGAAAACAAGAAAAAAAAGAATTTTTCAAAAAAGGGGTTTAATGATTGATATAAAGAAACCAATAAAAAGTTTTTACTAATTTTTTATTTTTCAGGAGAGCTAAATTTTTTACTATAAATATGAGTTTTAAGCAAAAAATGGAACAGTCACTTTTCTAGTTACAAAAGATTAATTTACAATAAAAAATATTTAAAAAAACAATTTTCATCAGAAGAAAATACTTTTTAACCAAGAAAGGTCCTTCATTTTAAAGAAAAAACTTCAACCAAATTTATAAAATTTTAATAAAAAAATGTTAATTTTCTAACAAATTTGGAAAATTTGTTCTTTTTTGGTTAAAAAATCAATCATTTAACTAAACCTTTAAATATTCCGTTCTTTATTGAAAATGTATCTTTTTTGGTTGAAAATTCAACTAGCTTTTTTAAAAATTAAAATACAGAAAATACAAAAAAATTAAAACATAGAATATTAATCTCCTAAAAAAAGTTTAACAAAATGAAAAAATGAATTTTTCACTAAACAAAATGAATTTTAATAAAATGGTATCTATTTGACAAAAAATTTAATTTTAAAAAAGAAGTTACACTTTTATCCAATTAGTAAAATTTTTAACTAAAAAAATCAATTTTCAATCAAAAGTGGAAGAGCTAATATTTCAATCAAAAAAGTAAAAAAAGAAAAAAAGGATCCACCGAATTTTTTAATTTTCAGGGTTAAAACGCAAAATTTCTAAAAAATTGTTCAATTTTATAGAAAAATATTAGCATTTTTAACACAAAAGACGGATTTTCATTTAAAAAAATGAATTATGAACCGACAAAAATGAATTTATAACAAAATTTTAAAATAAAATAAATTTTCCAAAAAGATTTCAATTTTCTTTCAAGATTTTTAATTTTCCACCAGAAAGATTTATTTTAAATCAAGAATATTAATCTCCAAAAAAAAGGTTAAGAAAATGAAGAAACGAATGCTATTTTAACCAAAATAGTAAAAATAGAAAGAAAAAAGATCAACCAAATTATTAAATTTTCAAGCTTAAAGAGCAAAATTTCTACCAAATTGTTGAATTTTATAGAAAATAGTAGCATTTTCAACACAAAAGACGAATTTTCATTAAAGAAGCTGAATTATCAGTCAAAAAAATGAATTTCTAACAAAATTTTAAAGTAAAATAAATTTTCCAACAAGAATTCAATTTTCTTTCAAGAATTTTAATTTTGCACCAGAAAGATTAATTTTCAAGCAAGAATATTAAACTCCTAAAAAAAAGTTTAACAAATTAAAAAAATGAATTTTCCACCAACCAAAATGAATTTTAATAAAATGGTATCATTTTGACAAAAAAATTAATTTTAGCAAAGAAGTTCAATTTTTATCCAAGTAGCCATATTTCTAACTAAAAAATAATTTTTCAATAAAAATTGGAAGAGCTGCTATTTTAATCAAAATAGTAAAAATAGAAAGAAGAAAGATCAACCAAATTATTAAATTAAATAAATAAATAAATAAAACGCACAATTTCTACCAAATTGTTAAATTTTCTAGAAAAATAGTAGCATTTTCAACACAAACGACGGATTTTTATTTAAAAAGTTGAATTATCAACCAAAAAAACGAATATCTAACAAAATTTTAAAATGAAACAAATTTCCCAAAAAGAATTCAATTTTCTCACAAGATTTTTAATTTTTCACCAGAAATATTTATTTTTAACCAAGAATATTAATCTCCTAAAACAAAAGTTTAATAAATTGAAAAAATGAATGCTATTTTAACCAAAATAGTAAAAAAAGAAAGAAAAAATATCAACCAAATTATTAAATTTCCAAAGTTAAAACACAAAATTTCCACAAATTCATAAAAAAAGTTGTATTATAAATCAAAAAAATTAATTTCTAATAAAATTTTAAAAATTAACTGAAATGGTGGATCCTTACAAAATAAATTTTCAAAAAAGAACTAATTTCCGTAAAAAGATTTATTTCAACCAAGATTATGAATTTTCTGAATGGAAATGATTTTTCAAAAAAATAAATCATCTTTCAAAAAAATAGTAGAATTAATTTTTAGCAAAGGTTTTTTTTAGCAAAGTTAGACTTTTAAGGGAGTAGTTGAATTTTTTACTAATAAAAATCAATTTTTATCCAAAATTGGAACAGTTGCTATTTTAATCAAGATAGTAAAAAAAAGAAAGAAAAAAATATCAATCATATTGTGGGATTTTCAAGTAAAAAAAGAGAATTTTCTAATAAGTAGATGAGTTTTACTCCGCAATTGTTAATGTTCAACAAAAGAGTTTTTCTTCATTCAAACCAATATTTAAAATTTCAAGTAAAAAGAATAAGTTTCTAAAATTTGTTTTGACCTCTCAACAATTGTAAAATTTTGAATTAAAAGAATTAATTTCGAACGAAAAGTTGTTTAATTTTTCTATTAGGTTCCATTAGTTTTTTGGAAAACATGGAAAAAAAGAATTTTTTCGAAAAGGGGTTTAATGATTGACATAGACAAAACAATACAAACTTTTTACTAATTTTTTATTTTCACGATTTTCAACAAAAGAATAGACTTTTTAACCAAAAAAAGTTTCTTCAGTCGTTCTTCATTTTTAGCAAATTTTTTAAATTTTTTGTCAAAGTGTAAACCATTTTATTAAAATTCATTTTGTATAGAGGAAAATTCATTTTTTTCATTTTTTTAAACTTTTTTTTAGATTAATATTCTTAGTTTAAAAGAAATCTTTCTGGTGGAAAATTAAAAGTCATGAAAGAAAATTGAATTCTTGTTGGATAATTTTTTTTTAAAGAAAAAATTAAATTAAATAAATTTTTAAAGAATGAATTTCTAAATTTTTTGTTTGACTTTTTAACAATATTAAAATTTTCAATTCGAAGAATTAATTTCGAACGAAAAATTGTTTAATTTTTCTATTAGGTTCCATTAGTTTTTTGGAAAACATGGAAAAAAAGAATTTTTTCGAAAAGGGGTTTAATGATTGACATAAACAGACCAATAAAAACTTTGTACTATTTTTGTATTTTCACAATTTTCAACAAAATCATAGACTTTTTAACCAAGAAAGGTTCTTCAGTGGTTCTTTATTTTTAGCCAAAGAAAAAAATTTGTAAAAAAAGAGGTGATATTATTTCTACAAAAAAGACGCATGATTAACTAAAATGGAGAATCCTTAAAAAACGAATTTTCAAAAAAGAATTTAATTTTCTTTCAAAATTTTGAACATTTCCCCAAAAAGATTTATTTCCACCAAGAATATGTATCTTCTGAAAAGAAAAGAATTTTCAAACAAATTCATAATCTTTTAACAAAAAAGTTCAATTTTCAAATAAAACAGATACATTTTCAAACAATAATAGAATCGTTAAATTTTCAGTTTAAAAAATGAATTTAACCCCATAAAATGAATTTTAACCACATAAAATGAATTTTGTTTAAAAGCTACATTTTTACAAGAGAATTAATTTTTAGCAAACGTTTTTTTTAGCAAAGTTAGACTTTTAACCAAGCAGTTGCCTTTTAACCTAATATTTAATTCAACCTAATATTTAAAATTTCAAGTAAAAAGAATAAATTTCTAAACAAATTTTTGACTTTTTAACAAAAGTAAAATTTTTAATTAAAAGAATTAATTTCAAACAAAAATGGTTTTACTATTAGGTTCTTTTAGTTTTTTGAAATCAAGGAAAAAAAAGAATTTTTTGAAAAAGGGGTTTAATGATTGAGATAAACAAACCAATAAAAATTATTTACTAATTTTTTATTTTTTAGGAGAGCTGAATTTTTAACTATAAATATAAGTTTTCAACAAAAAACAGAACAGTCACTTTTCTTGTTACAAAAGATTAATTTACTATAAAAAAGAAAACACACAATTTTCAACAAAAAAAAAAAAGATTTTTTAACCAAGAATTTTCTAACGGAATGTTTTGAATTTTGTTCCTTAATTGTGAAATTTTTTACAGGAAAGACAACAGCAAAAATATTTTTTTCCAAAAGATTTCAATTTTCTTTCAAGATTTTTAATTTTCCACCAAAAAGATTTATTTTCAACCAAGAATTTTCAACGCAAAATTTCTGCCAAATTGTTGAATTTTATAGAAAAATAGTAGGATTTTCAACACAAAAGACGGATTTTCATTAAAAAAGTTGAATTATCAACCAACAAAAATGAATTTCTAACAAAATATTAAAATAAAATAAATTTTTCAAAAAGAATTTAATTTTCTTTCAAGATTTGTAATTTTCCAACAGAAAGATTTATTTTAAACCAAAAATATTAATCTCATAAAAAAAAGTTTACCAAATAGAAAAAATGAATTTTCCACTAAGCAAAATGAATTTTAATAAAATGGTTTCATTTTGGCAAAAAATTTAATTTTAGCAAAGAAGTTAAACTTTTAACCAGGTAGTCACATTTTTTACTAAAAAAATTATTTTTCAATAAAAATTGGAAGAGCTGCTACTTTAACCAAAATAGTAAAAAAAGAAAGAAAAAAGATTAACCAAATTATTAATTTTTCAAGCATAAAAAAATTCATTGAAAAAGTTGAATTATCAATCAACAAAAATGAATTTCTAAACAAATTTTAAAATAAAATAAGTTTTCCAAAAAGAATTCAATTTTCTTTCAAGATTTTTAATTTTCCACCAGAAAGATTTATTATCAACCAAGAATATTAATCTCATTTTAAAAAGTTTAACAAATTGAAAAAAATGAATGCTATTTTAACCAAAATAGTAAAAAAAGAAAGAAAAAATATCAACCAAATTATTAAATTTTCAAGGTAAAAACGAAAAATTTCTACCAAATTGTTGAATTTTCTAGAAAAATAGTGGAATTTTCAACACAAAATACGAAATTTCATTAAAAAAGTAGACTTATCAACCAAAAAAATAAATTTCTAACAAAATTGTAAAAATTAACTGAAATGGTGAATCCTTAAAAAAATGAATTTTCAAACAAGAATTTAATTTTCTTTCAAGATGTTGAATATTTCCGTAAAAAGATTTATTTCAACCAAGAATAGGAATTTTCTGAATAGAAATGAATTTTCAAAAATTAATTTTTAGCAAAGGTTTTTTTAGCAAAGTTAGCCTTTTAAGTAAATAGTTGAATTTTTAATTAAAAAATCAATTTTTAACAAAAATTGGAACAGTTGCTATTTTAATCAAAATAGGAAAATAAAGAAAGAAAAAAGATCAATCATATTATGGAATTTTCAAGCCAAAAAGAGAATTTTCTAATAGGTAGATAATTTATAACCCGAAATTGTTAATATTCAAGAAAAGACTTTATCTTCATTTAACCCAATTTTTGAAATTTGAAGTGAAAAGAATTTTCAATTAAAAGAATTAATTTCGAACGAAAAATTTTTCAGTTTTCCTATTAGGTTCTATTAGTTTTTGGAAAACAAGGGAAAAAAGAATTCTTTCAAAAAGGGGTTTAATGATTGACTTAAACAAACCAATAAAAAATTGTTTGCTAATTTTTTATTTTTTAGGAGAGCTGAATTTTCAACACAAGAAAAGATTTTTTAACAAAGAAAGGTTCTTCAGTGTAGAGAAAACTTCAACTGAATTATTAAATTTTCAAGATAAGAAGGCGAATTTTCTAAAAAATGTTTTGAATTTTTTCCAAACATAGTGAAATTTTTAACATAAAAGACAACAGCAACAATATTTTCTCCAAAAGAATTCAATTTTCTTTCAAGATTTTCAATTTTCCACCGGAAAGATATTTTTTTTAACCAAGAATATTAATCTCCTAAAAAAAGGTTAAAAAAATGAAAAAAATGAATGCTATTTTGACCAAAATACTAAAAAAAAGAAAGAAAAAATATCAACCAAATTATTAAATTTTCAAGCTTAAAACGAAAAATTTCTATCAAATTGTTGAATTTTCTAGAGAAATAGTGGAATTTTCAACACAAAAGACGAATTTTTATTTTAAAAGATGAATTGTAATTCAATTAAAATAAAATAAATTTTCCAGAAAGAATTCAATTTTCTTTCAACCAAGAATATTAATCTCTTCAAAAAAAGTTTAAGAAATTGAAAAAATGAATTTTCCACTAAACAAAATAAATTTTAATAAAATGGAATCATTTTGACAAAAAATTTACTTGTAGAAAAGAAGTTTAACTTTTATCCAAGTAGTTACATTTTTAACTAAAAAAATTAATTTCCAATAAAAATTGGAAGAGCTGCTATTTTAACCAAAATAGTAAAAAGGAATGAAAAAAGATCAACCAAATTATTAAATTTTCAAGGTTAAAACACAAAATTTCTACCAAATTAATAAATGGAACACTTAAATTTGAAGTTAAAAAACAATTTAAAAAACGAGTTATCACCTGGTTAAATTTGAAGAAAAAAGGCTAATTTTCAACAAAATAATTGAATTTAATTAGTTGAATTTTTAACTAAAAAAATCAATTTTTAACCAATATTGTAACAGTTGCTATTTTTATCAAAAAAGTTAAAAAAAAAAATAAAGAAAAAAAAAGATCAATCATACTGTGGAATTTTCAAGGCAAAAAACAGAATTTTCTAATAATGAAATTTGAAATTTCAAGTAAAAAGAATGAATTAAAAATTATTTTTTATGACTTTTCAACCATTGTAAAATTATCAATTAAAATAATTAATTTTAAAAGAAAAATTGTTGAATTTTCCTATCAGGTTCTATCGGTTTTTTGGAAAACAAGAAAAAAAAGAATTTGTCAAAAAAGGGGCTTAATGGTTGAGATAAAGAAACCAATAAAAACTTTTTACTAATTTTTTATTTTTCAGGAGAGCCATTTTGCAAAAAGTCCTATAAAAAAAAGTACTGATTAGAAAACCTGTATATGTTCCCGTGGCAAGAAATGCCTTTGGTGTCGTAATACCAGCAATCAACTACATCAACATTCCAGTAATAACTACTTTCGCTACAACTTCAATGGAGCTACACTTTTGAAGTTACGATGTTTACCACCTTCGTCTCTATCTAAATTGCCTTCACATTGCACTTGACTTTCGAAATGAAATAACCAATGTCTATCCTTGAAATATAACAATAATGAAAGTACTTCTTGAAGAATCTTTCAAATAAAAATTGAATTTTTGATAAAGTATTTTAATTTTTAAAAAAGCTAGTTGAATTTTCAACTAAAAAAGATACATTTTCAATAAAAAATGGAATATTTAAAAGTTTACTTAAATGAATGATTTTTTAAC
>JAAAKG020134104.1:0-13953 GCA_010014905.2 Druon quercuslanigerum | reverse complement strand
AAGAAATATATTCCGTTTTGTCTGTATGTTTTTCTGTTACATTACATTGGCTTAAGGACGAAAATATATTAATGAATATTTAAAACCACTGAAAAATCACCTACCGTGGTTTATAACAATATAATTGTTATTAACAATTTATCAATTTATAATAAACTATTAGGTATTTTTCACAAATTTTTATTGATTGAACACTGATATCAATCATTTTGAATTAATTGCGTGTTATCATAGTAACAATACCTGGTTTCAATCAATATCCTGGTTTCAGTTTACATCGTTCTAAATCGAAGAGATTCTCTCCTAAAAATAGTCACAAAACGCTAAATGATTGTCGAAGGATTCAACTTTTGCTTTCCTCAGATCATCAGGACTTAACTCAGGTATAGAGTTTCATTTTCGCGATTCAGGACAGTGTCATTTCCACCTTGGTAGATCTAGCATATGCTAGACACCCAAATGACAAGTGCAAAATTTTCTGAAACTACGACTTTCGGACAGAAGTCTCCATTGCACGCTCGAGGACTGACATAGTTCTCCATGACTTCGAAAAAAGAAACATATTCGTTATGGAATTCTCGGCTCCGGTCAATCACAACATCACTGCTAAAGATTTTCCTTGTGATCGGTGCTCACGGTGGTGCGAAAATATCACTGGTGCGTAAAATTAAAGCCATACTCGTGTGCGGTGGTTCTTTAACCGTTTTTTAAAACATTGTATATATTTATTCATTATGGTAATTAAAAAAAAAATTTAATCTGAACTCGGACACTAGCCTGAATCTTAAAAATGTAGGTATCGCTGTAAATAATTTAATAAAAATGTTTGAAATCATTTTTAAGGAAAATAATAATTTTTTCTTACTTCTTACTTATTGCATTCGATAATTTCTTAAAAATGAGTTTAATTATTTTCAGTAAATGAATTAAAATGACAGTATTGTAAAAGGAAATAATTCTGTGTTTACAAAAATGTAACACATACATTTTCACGCCATCGAGAAAATAGAAACAATCAAAAATCAACAAAAATACAAAACTTATATCATATCAGAAAAGTTTTTTTCCGGAAAAATTCGTGGAACAAACAGGTATAACTCAGGCTAGAGCGCGTGTTCAGATTCGAAAACAATTTTTTTGCTCTATAAAATGAATCACCCTGAAATATATTATTTAAACGAGATTCAAAGGATACAGAATTTTGAGTGGACAGTAAGATACATAATCCATATTAATGATTACCTAGACAATGCACTGATTCTTTGAAACACTCGAACAATTAATGGGACTCTCGAAGTGGCATCGGTGGACGATTTACTGTAATCACAACAAAATCAGCTGTACAAACAAGAGACTTATGCAGTGCTGATTATTTATCATAAGAAAAAAATGAATTGCGTTTTTAATTTTCCTGAACAAAAGCGCCGAAGTACGTCGGGAAAAAGGCTATGAAATAATATAATGCATATATAAAATTCATTTCGTTTAATTAAAAGTCTCTTTCGTTACAAACAGACTAACAATCAGTACCCAGAAGAACAAGCTTTGAGTAAGAAATTTCTCTCTGCCGCCAGTATAGAACGAGATTAGGATTTCTGCAGTGCTATCGTTTACTCGCAAATCTTTTATATAAAACATGTAAAAATAGCACAGCCATAAAGGCGTTTCTACGCTAAATGAAACAATGAAAATCGAATAAACAATTAAATTTGTTGTTATTTCTAGGAAAACTTACTGTCTTATAGACAAAACTTGACATCCGAAAACAATATTCACAAATAAGAAAATTTTTTATGTATTTTTCTTGAACAAAATACATTTTTAATAACAAAGCTCATGTACAGCAAGATTGATGTATGCCTTTCCTCTTGAAATTGGGATTTTATATGTTTCTTAATGCGAATTCCCACAACTCAACTTGCAAGAGAAAATAATTAGGTGTTAACTATTGAATAAGTAAAAAAGCTGCTTGTAAAATGAAAATATTAAATTTAATTTAATTAATTAAAATAATTAATTAATTTAACTAACCAATGTAATAAATTTAATTCATTAAATTTATGTCATTAAATTGTAAAATATGCTTTGAAAGCCTTCAAAATGTATTCAACATAAGCATACATTTCGCCCAGAGAAAATAACTTAAGTTTTGTTACATTTTGTCGCTTGTCTGTACTATTTTAAGTAGTGATCTTCTATTCTATAAATAAGCAGTGGTCCACCCATACTTCAGTAAGACTTGAGAGCATTCATCTTCACATCACTGCTTCAAATACATTGCACACATTTCTACACAAACATACCGAATTCCAACTAATTATTATTTTAAGTATAATCACATTAATTATTACAAAAAGTTTGACTAAAAAATTGAATTAAATACACTTAAAGTAGTTTCCATCAAGTTTATAAGCTTCTTAGCGTATTAAAAAAGCAGTGATGGTTTAATTAATATTCTTCGAATTTGAATATATGTAGTAATTTCTAATGTTATTGTTACATTATGTAATTTTTAATTTAATTCAAATACAGAAAAATAAAGCAAAATGTAAATTATCATACTTTTTAGGAAACATTAGAAAACCCCTTTAACATGTTTTCAATAATATCTTTCCAACTAGATATATTTATGATATTAAAACGAAGTTTCTCGATACAAAATAAATACTTTTCGGTAAATTTCGACAAATATGCTGTATTTATAAAAGAATATAATCCCTAACTTATATGACGCTAAAAGAGATTATTCTTTCGTTTTGATACAGCAGTTCCACTGTATATTGTATAGTCTATCGTAGAATCTCCTCTAGGCCTGAATTGAAGACTTGAAATGAATACACAGAATTTAGATACTTCAAAAGCATTGAAAGACTTCTAAGAATTAAACAATTTCAAGTGAATTGAAGTAAATTAAAAATAATGCAAGTAAATTCAAAGGAAATGAAAGTAAAATTTAAAAAATCGAGTGATTTCGAAGGAACTGCAAGTAAATTCATAAGACTTTAAGTGGATTAAAAATATTGCAAGAGGATTCAAAGGAATTCCATTCAATCCAAAAGATTGAAACAAATTCAGGTGAATTCGTAAAAATTTAAGAGAATTCAAATAATTTTCAAAAATTAAATTAAGTTTAAAACGGTCAATACAATTGAAATGAACTCAGAAGAGTTTACGGAAACTTTATGGAATTTAAATGGACTCAAAAGAATCCAAATAATTTAAACATTCAAAAACAATCAAGAAAATTCGCAAATACAGGTTCGAAGTACGATGTGTGGATGTATTCATTATGGATATATTTACTTGTGCTCATTTCATTTTGCTTCCTCATGGGTATACAAAGATTAATATTTGGAAAACTAATATTGGCGCAAACGTAATGGTCAATCTGTGAAGTTAGATATTTTTTAATTTCCCTAACTAACTTCTAGATCAAAGAAACTTCAAAGCAAGGTATATGTGTCTCTAACACCCAAAAAATACATGAAATACAAAAAGTATATAGCATTTTCCATAACAAGTTTTTCCTATATAAACAAAGTAAGATTTGAACATTTTTAAACAGATAATGGTAATTCATGGAAAATCGCAAATATGTCAATATATCAATGCATTTTTTGCTCCTGGGGTCGAATTATATCTATATAAGATATGTGTACGATCATATGAAAAAGGCCAAGATTGCCGGTATGGAGTTACGTATAGGGACATTTAGCTAGATAAATTTTCAAGATTTTAAGCAGAGAACATTGCATTTTTGAAGTTAGAACTTCAAAAAACCAGTTTAAGAGAAAAACGATTCAAATTTGGCGAGTTTCGTACACGCCAACGAGCAATTTGTTCTTCAAATGCAAAGTAACAAAAAAGCTCAGAACTCTTAAATTGAAGTAGACTAACTGGACTCTTTTTATTTGGGACGTACACATATGTGAAAAAAAGTATATTTAGAAATGGTATTCATTACAAACCTCCATCTATAAGGAAGCAAAATTTAAAAAATTCTACGACTTACCGAAAATGGAAGTAAAAACACAACACTTCAACAAAAAATGTATATAATTTTATGACACTATGATGAATAAGAATGAAAAAATGTAAACTAGTTAAACTGGGGTAAATTCAGAAAAATTACTGATTTTTTGCTTTTCAATTAGTCATTTTTATCTAATTCAGATTTAGTTAAGAAAAAATATTTTTAAATGAAACAAACTTTTCTATAGTTTTTTAATTCAAGTATTTCTCTGAATACTACCGAATTCATCCAAGTCGATACAGATAGATCTGAATTCCATGTAAATTCAAAATAATTCAAAGAAATTCCAAAAACTCGAAGAAATTTGGGAGAATTTAAGGTGAATTCAGAAACAGATGTACACTTGAATTTAATAGTGAATAACCCCCTTGGGGTTTACAATAAAATATAAAATATTTTAATAGGCTTACGTACCACAAATTATTTGACAAGCCTTTATCAGTGTCTCATTGTATTTAATATTCGTAACATTTCAAATCACCAATTTCGCAGATATTAAGAAAAAATATAGAAAAATATTTGAAAGCAGTAGAATCTTTAGATTTTTTCTAAAAAAAAATAATTACTCCTACATTCACCTAATTATTCTTATAATCGTTAATTTAATTGCGAAGTAGTGATTACACTTATATTTTCAGTATTGGAAGCAATAATTTAAAAACGTGCTTAAGTTAATTACTCACTTGCGCTTAATTTCAGAAATATTGAATATTCTCGTTTTGAATATTGAAAAATTGAAAATATTGAATAATTAGAAACATTTCCAATTTATCCCAACTCAATCCAACTTATAATAACTGTTCCGTGTAGAAAACTAATCGCACATAATCGTTTTTGATACAGAAGCACTCTGTGTTATTTGCAATAAAGTTACAGTGTCGCTTGGGAATTCAATACACTTGAAAAAGTGCGCTTTCAACTGAAATAAATTTGTTTACTTAATAATTTTTTGTTTAATAGCATTCTTGAAAATAAACTTCTGATTATAATCCGTAATGTGAAAAAAAACTAATCGCCAAAGAGGTGTTTGCCTAATTCCATCATACGATGATTTCTGCAAACCGTCAATGCGCCGCACTTTTTCAATACCGCAGCAACGCTCTGATCTGCCTTAACCAAGTGACAAAGTAGATCCTCATAAGCGGATTTAACGTTGGGTTGCAAACCTCCAATTTTGACCTTTTTCAAGGTCTCAATGATCCCTTCCGCCCAACCCGACTCTATTGCGAATTCTGAGAGCCACGGAACCATCTGCAACACTCCAGCCATTGTCTGCATTCCTAGAAACCATAGTTCCATGATTTCCATCCAATGTTCCTTATACGACATCGCTACGACCAGTTCCTGCGGATCGTTACTCTCGTCTACAATATAGGCATCCCAAAGAAATCGAATTGTGGCTTGAATGTATCGGCAAATGGAGAAATCGTTCTTCTTAACTCGCTTCGCTTGCTGCTTCAATAGCAGAAGTCCCAAAACAGCCAAGTGTCCGTGAAGTACCAGATTCTCCGGGATTTGTTTCAACTCTGGTAAGTTGTTGAAAATAAATTTGAGCAGGGAGACGAAAGTCGTAGATTCTTCGACAAGTTTTGCTTCCAAGACGGTTATGTTCATAAGTATGTTACAAATCGAGATCATCGCCGCCCTCGAGTCCTTCATTTCCTCCAGAATGTAAGGTTCCAATTCTTTTTCCGGTTCTTTCAGTGCCTTTAACCGTTCTGACCTCGGTACCGGTGGCTTCTTATAGTGAACAATAGTCCAATGATATGACATGCACTCAAAGAGTACTTCGTCTTGATTATGCTTCAGCAATATTTTTCTCGCATCCTCTTCCACTGCCAGGTAGCAGAGAGCAGGTAACATGAGCCTCAGAACATCTACCTCACTGATAGGATCATAATTCACAGGTTCTCCGGAAAATGTTCCTTCGTTTTGCTTTGCTCCCGACTTGGCCTTTTCCGAGAGTTTCCTATTCCTATGCACATAAAAGGTATCATTTGCAATTGTCAGTACGAAGGGTAAGACAGCATAAACCTGAGTACGCATCGAGGACGTTTCCTGGGCAAGCCACGCAGCCAGGACTCTGATCATTGCACATACGAAGGCACGCTCCTGGACATCCTTAAGTTCCTTCATTTTCGACACTGAAGCTAACAAACCAAGTACCGCTGAAAAAACAGCCTTCAAAGAGGTATACATGGATTGCTTTTCATTCTGCTCCAAATCCAGTTGATCATTTGTGATGTAGTTCAAGGAAATTTCCAAGACCGTGAAGCATGCGACGAGTAAATCCGCATTTTTCACAACGGTCTTAAGTTGCTTTCCCTCTAGTTGCAAGCGTACCTCAATTGCTGCAAGTTGAATCAAAGGAAGGATGTAGAGTTTTTCTTTTTCATCGTACGCAACTGCCCAATCGACTCCTAGGATATCCAGCATTACCGCAGACAGTTTCAATGCAGGGTCTCGTTGAGTCTTTCCAATTTTGGACCGAAGAATTTCCGAGAGGCATTTTCGGATACTCTCAGGCCAGGATTGCTCTTTCGATGTCGAGGCGATCAAATCCTTTTGACAAGAAGCTAATAGTCCATGTAAAATGGAGCAAAGTTCAAATTTTCTTTCAGATATGTCAGTTTCAAAATCAAGAGCGATTTTGTTGAGAATCGTATGGAACGGAGCTGTGTTGACGGCGTCCCAAGCCTGAGGTCCGAATCTATTGACAAGGGTCACAAGAATGTTTAAGGCTTCGTCAGTTTTGAAGCTCTTCTCTGCATATATGTCGCACATCTTTACTATCGCCTTTTGCTCTAATAGTGCTTTTTGACCAGCTGGTTGTTGAGCAATACATTGTAAGCAGCTATAAGCCTCGCTGACTATGATTAAAGTATCGTCCGGAGCCTCCTCGTCAGCCTGAGACACGAATTGTAGGAGAACAGGTATGTGCCCAATCATGTCAGGATGTCCGGCTAATTCAGGTTCTCTGCAGAAAGCGGAAAGAATTGACAAAGCGACGGATTTGTAGACTTGAGGTGGACAGTCAACGGGGACATCGTTACAAGAAAGCAACTTCCTTAGAAATTTTGCGCCGATCGCTTCGAAAAGCATCTTCTTTGCTGCTGGAGAGCAATCTTTTCCAGGAACTAACTTTGTCACCATAAACAAAGCGGCGAACTTTTCCGAATCAGTATCCACCATCTTCAGTATGGCAGCACATTTTTTTACGCCTTCCGGAATAGCACTGTCCGAATTTTGACATTCCATTGTACACAAAAAGTACTGTTTTAAAGTTTTTCTTTAACAAAACACTACTCTCTAAAAAAAAGTAATTACAGGTCGTTTACCGAACGCGAGATGAACTAAGTCTCATTCAACCTCATGCCTTGCGCGCACCGTAGTCACAAGCCAACTGGCATATCTCCCAGTTACCTTCTTTGTACTAGCCTTGCCCTTTGACACACTCACTTTCTGTGAACCGAAATAGTCTTCTACTGAAACTGAGAGCGAATGCATCCAACCCGAAGGCGAGAAGAAATGAAATGAACGGAGGATTTACCAAATCTGAAGTATTTGTAGAAAGAGTCTGAGTCTAATTTTAACTTGTCGAATCTCAAGGAGAGTTTGAAGAAAACAGTTTGTTTATTCCGGATGTATAGAAGAAAAACAACTGTTCCTCCTCGATCGCGGAAAATTAGACGTTTTCACAGGAAGCTTGTAAATATTACATCCGGGATTTGAGCAGAGAAACAATCCTGCAAACAAACAAAAATCAGTAATTGAAATGAAGAAGAAGTCTTGAATTATAAAATAATAACTGATTTCAATTGAGCTATTTAGATGAGATTATTTATTAAGTTAATTACAAGTCATCATACTTTCATGGGATAAAATCCATTGAAATAGAAGTTAATAGGTATGCTTCTAAAGTCCGATATCACGTTTCACATATTTCGATCTTACAGTTTATCGAATTCTAATTTTATGCACGTTAATATACTATGTTTTTATTTACTAATTTTAATGTAATCTTGGAACCGAGGGGCTATTCACTGAGAATTCATGTTAGTCTCTGTTAGTTAGACTACTGAGACTACTATAGCGAATACCGTAGTGACGACCAGAGACGACTAAAGACGACCAGTGACTTTTCTCATTGTCAGTTTCGGTGATAGCAGGCATCACGACTTGGTTGTCTGTCTCTTTTTCTCGCAACATGACGAAGTGAGTGTGAGAAAGACACGAATGTTCGCGAGCCAGAGACCGTTTTAATTAATTCTTTTAATTATTTATTACCCAGCATTACCACAGAAGTCAATAATATTCTGAAATTTGTTGACCTAATTGCATTAACCATACATGAGTATTAAATTTAATTTGAAAAATGGAACAATCATTAAAAAAATGCGGTATAATATTATTATTAAAAAAAAAGCAATTCAATTCAACTAAATGAGATGAATCTTCAACAAAATGACATATTCATTTTTAACTACTAAACAGTTGCATTTTAAACATAAAAAAAGATTAAATTTCTATCAAAATATGAATTTCTATCAAAAAATGAACTTTTAGAAAAACATATGAATTTTTAACCAAGACAGATTTCAGTTGAATTATCAAAACCAAAATATGATGTTTCAAAAAAAAAAACCAAAAAATATTTTAATATTCACTCAAAAAAAAAGTTGAATTTAACCAAAATGATAAATGTCCAACAAAACAGTTTAATTTTCAACGAAAAAAAGAAAGCCTTTAACAAAATAATAATTAAATTTTCAACTAAATAGTAGCCTTTTCAACCCAAAGAAAATACTAAAGTACGATTTTTTAAAAGTCTGTTAATTTTCAACAAAAAAGTTCATTTTTGAATAGCTTTTTGATTTAAAAAAATAAATGCCCAATCCAGAAGGACAAATTTTCTATTTATTAAAGTTTAACTTTTGACAAAAAGATAATTTTTAACAAAATGGTGAAAATTTCAACTTGCAAAGATGAATTTTCAAACAAATGTTCGAACTTGCCGACAAAAAAGAATAAACTTTAAATAAAAAACAAACAGTTAAATTTTTAAGCCAAAACAGATAAATATTTTTCGCAGAAAGTTTAGTTTTTAACAGAAAAGTTCATTTAAACATTACATTTTGATCAAAAAAGATGAATTTTCAATCCAAAACGACGAATGTTCTTTTGAAAACAGTTTCTTTTTCAACAATAAAAGATTCATTTTAACAAAATAGTTGAATTTTTAATTTGCAAAGATCAGTTTTCCACCAAGTGTACGAAGTTTTTAACTAAAATCCAAGTAGTTAAACTTTAAAGCTAAAACGACTACTCTTTTTCAAAGACAGTTGAATTTTCAACAACAAAATTAATTTCTATATAAGAAATATGAATTTTGAATCCAACAGGATGAATTTTTTTTAACCAAGTTAACTTTCGATGAAAAAGATAATTTTTTAAAACAAAATAGTATAATTTTTAACTTGCAAAGTAAAATGATCGACAACAAATTTCATTATTAATTAGAAAAGGTGTACTTGCTACTAAAAAAAGATGAATTTTCAATACAAAATGACGAATTTTCTACGAAAAAAGATGACTAATTTAAAAAACTAGTTGAAAATTTAACGTGCAAAGTTGAATTTTTAAGCCAAGGAGACGCATCTTTTTCTGAGACAGATCAATTTTCAAGAATAAAGTTTATTTCTAAATAAGAAAAAATGCTTTCTGACCAAAATAGATGAATTTTCAATCCAGAAGGACGAATTTTTTATTCAAAACAGTTGAATTCCACACTAAAAAAAAGCATTTTAACAAAAAGTGCATTTTTAAATATGAAATATAACTTTGACAGTGAAAAATAAATTTTTAAATAAAAAAGATGAATTTTGAATCCAAAAGGTCAAACAAATGCACATTATAATTTTTTAACACGAGCTATTAAACCGTAAGTTATGATTGCATCCAATTGAATCACATCACAAAATTGAGACAAATAGTGCGGATGATACAGTGAATGAAGCAGAACGAAAAACGAGACGTTGTTTTGCGCATGCTTAGAGTAGATGCTTTCGTTCGAGTTTGATCGTGATCAATTTTCCGAGTTCCACCGACTTGCCTCGAAGTACGCGAGAATGCTCGAAGACTTCCAAAGACTAATCAAGACTTCTACTGACGACTTGTGAAGACCATAGAGACGGCTTTAGGATTTCTGATAAGTTAGTCGACGGTCGTCAGGGGAATTCTCAGTGAGTAGCCCCTCAGTTGAAACTCGAATTTTTAAACGATGTTTGATCTTTGCCTGGATTAACCGTCAATCTGGTCACATTTTCACAAATGACGGCCAAGGTAATTATCAGTAGTCACAAACAATTTGTGTATGCATACTTGGAATAACAGCATAAAAATAAATAAAATAAGAACTTAAAGAAATCGATTGTTATATCGTGAATAAGCTGTTTATAAGCATAAGCTCTTCCCCTAAAGATTGTTTTTACTCTTCTTTCTTTGATGTTAAAACTGGCTTTAGGTTCCAGAAATAAGATGTTTGCTTTTTACAAGTTAGCAGTCGCTTCGAAGTAGGTGGGGTCATTGTCAGTTTTTTATGATAGAAAAAATGATTTCATATGGTATAATGTGACATTTTTTTCAAAAAGTATTTTTAGGGGGCCTATTGTATTGTATACATATACGTGTATGAGTATGAAGGTAAACTTATTTTTAGAACAAGTTGAATGTGTGAGAAATAGAATAATTGTCGTATAAAGCATGTACAATTATTTTTATAAGAAAATAAAAAACTATTACATATTGTCCTCCTCCAGATGCTACAATTCTGCGGGCTAAGATCTTTACAACGCTTATGTTTATGATTTTTATAAAATGTAATATTTAAAATATTTTTTTGTTCTGAAGTACCACCCCGTACCATCCTCTTATTAGAATGTTAAACCCAATTTTTTTGATTTTTGATCAAATTATTTTTTAAAGCCCAAAACTTAGTGTCTGTTGGATCTCGCGCCACGCGCTCGGATATTTATTCTTTGCATTTGGAATGCTTCAATGAAACTTTATCAAAAAGATCTCTCTTACATCGCAGTATTTATATGCGTCTTCATATTCTGAATTTCCTACTTAATTAAAGATTAAGTTTTTTACAGCACTGTAGTCTTTGAGGTAGATATTATCATTATGACACTCGCGCTGCGCGCTCGATTGTTGATAGACATTTGTAAATGTATATTTTCTAATCCACCATAAAACAAAAAACTACAATCCTTTTTTCAGACATTTGGATCTATCTCGCGTTGTTATGCTAAGAATAGGATTTTGTTTTCATATTTTTTTTATGGATAAAACAAAATATTCTACAAGTCTTTTTTTAGATTTGTTACGTATCTCGCGTCTTTCCGCGTAATATTGGAATTTTCGATTATTTATTATTATTAATTACGTATCCCATTGGAAATTTTTTAAAAGACAAATTGTAGGATATTTCAAAAGTTCTAATTTCTCTTGAGATATTTTTCGTATTTTGCGTAGTTTGTTTTCAAAATTGTAGTGTATCAAATTTCGGGCAATTTTAATACTTTCTCAATCAGAAATGATGAGAATGTAATAAATTATTAAAAAATTCGTAGCTCTTTTTCGGGAAAACAATTTTTGTTCAATCTTTTTTTCCGTAACTTTGGTTATTTTTCCACAAATGTTTTTATTTTTTTATTTTTAATGTTATTTTTCACGAATAAAATAAAAAGTAGAAGTCCTATCAAGAAGTGATTATTATGGAATTTATAGATCTCTTTTGGGATCACAATTTTTGTTAACTCATCCTTTTACTTACCCTGTATTGTTGGACCACAAAATGGAATTTTTTATTTTTCATTATTTGTTGTGCAATCAAAATTTGAATTTTCGATTTTTTAAGAAAATCCAAAAAGTTGTTTTGATTTTAAAAAGCGATTTTTTTCTTCTCTTGACTTTTTTCATACCGTGCGTTTTTTGGCTTATAACGTTCATTTTGGTTTTTTTATTTTTATTTTGAAAATGCGATAACTCTGATAATTTTCATTTTATCGAAAAAAAAATCATAAGGATAAATTGTATGAATATGGAAAAATGAAATCAATCCATAATAAAAGTAGTAGATTAATAAAGAAAACAAGTGGGTTGGTGTTATCACACAGAATAATGCAATTTTTTCAATATTTTTGTTACAACTTTAAGTTCTTGCTACGTGATAGGAATTTGTTAGATATATTCTCATGCGCTGTGTAAAGTGTTTATATATTGTATAAAAATGTAAATCTCAGGGATATTATTTAAATGAAGTTGGAGTTTTCAATTGTTGGCAGCGTTTTATCCAACTTCAGATAAATAATATCTTTGAGATTCACTGCGAAATGATGTACATGGACAAACACAAATAAATATTCTTATGTAAATGTATCTGTATTATTTTTCCATCTTCCTAATAAGATTCTGTATTTCGCTCATTAATTTAACACTCTTTAAAAAAAGACCCCCTCATCGTTAAGCTTCTAATCCTCCTAATCCTTCCCTTGAAGAGTTTTAGCGAAACTAACTTATGGCTCACGACCTACCTGAGAGGAATTCGCGCTACTAACCTCCTCCGGAAACGACACATCTGGCAAATGAGTATTTGGGACCAAATTTCCTCTCGCTGAAAACCCCTATACTAGATCGATATTAAGGGTGGGAAAGGGAGGAGAGTTACTTATAAAGTGTTGCACAGAGGTGGAAGAAAGAGAATAAATGGCCGTAGAGTTAACGCGATGGGTAGAAGTTAGAGGAGAGTTTTTTTAGTAATCGAGGGATAGGAGAAGGAAGAAATAGGCTATGAATAACTGGAAAAGAAAGATAGAAAAAAGTAGGTAATAAATGAATGTGGAAGGAAAGGGGATTTGAAACACAATAAATGGCACAATGCGATGAGAAGGATGAGAAGAGGAAAAGCAGGGTATGTGAATCGGTAGAGGAAGCATGGGCACTTGTATAGCAGGGATTTTCAGCGAGAAGAAATTGGGTCCCAAATACTCATTTACCACATTTTTCGCTTTCACCACCACGACCCTCTACTCAGCTGTAAGAGTGAGACGGAATTTTTTCGTGCTAATTAAGGCCGCGTAGTAGTGTAATCGAAACATCTTGCAAATGAGTATTTGGGACCAAATTTCCTCTCGCTGTATACCCCTGATGTATGGGATGGTTGTATGAGTGGAAAGGAGAAGGGAGGGTGGCAAGAGAATGTTAAAAAAATGTCATGGGGAGAGGAGCTGGAAGAAGAATGAATAAAGGAGATAGAAAAAGCTAGAGAAAAAGTCACATAGAAGCATTATGGTAGATGAAATTTTAAAGTAAACTCTGTATTTCTCACTCATTCGATCGTTCGTTCCGACAGATTAACTTTCAAGTCGAAAAATAGTTTTAAAATGTATAATTTCATCCCTAATCCTTCCAAATTTCATAAAAGTCAACTAGCGGTTTATAGAATGTCGATAATTTAAAAAATCCAACCCTAAAATTCAATACGGCTTAACTTCCAAAATTTGGAAAAATATTTGAAATTCCTTGTTTAACAACAAAAATAATTAAAAAGTTAACAATAACCATGGTTGTAAATATATCTTTTAGCCTAACAGGTTCACTTTAATTTCAAGATCAAATAATTAAAGCGTTTGAAATTAAAATTTCTTATACTCGTCCTACGTTGATAAGCACAAAATAAGAATTAAGTATTTTCTAAATTAAATTTTAGTTCAAGTACGAAAAATGAAACAATAATTTCTTTTGCAAGACGATCCTGAATCTGTTCCAAATTGAACAATTTATAGTTAGTGGAAGCTTCTAATGTGTCCCCTAAGGGTTTACATTTTTCATTCACCCTCTTCCTATTCCTTAACACA
>JAAAKG020134103.1:0-13953 GCA_010014905.2 Druon quercuslanigerum | reverse complement strand
ACTCAACTAGGGAAAAATTGACCACGGGACGCAACTCGGCTATTTTCTTGACCGCGGGCCGCAACTCGGCTACAGCCTGAACGCCCAACGTACCAGTATCGAGACAACATTGCTTCTGCGGGTGCGGGACTAGAGTAATCCAACAGAAGGAGCTCGTGCTGTTCGACGCTGGATTAACTGGAGTTCGTAAAATGCGGGACACGATGGCAGATGTGGCGACATATGGCAGATATTGATAGAATGTTAGATGAGGTTTTAATGATGATAGTTCCAATTTATAATCTGATGAGACCTTCGGTTGGATTTATTGATCCTTGGGTTTTTATTCAAAGAGGGTCATCCAAACTAATTATAATTAGGTCTGGATTCATAATTGATTGTCCTCTTTACTGATCGTTGTTGCCTGAAAAACAACAAAACAATTTAATTAAAGAGATTCGAAGGAAGATAAACATTCACTCAAAACTTGCCGCTTTCTTAGGTGGAGCAAAATATTGAGCGATTTGCCCTAAATTCGGAAGACATATGTAGTGTCAAGTAAGTGAGAAATATTCAGATACTTTAAATTATAAGGAACGAGATACCGTCAGAAGCAAAGGCTTCCTATAGAATAGAGGATTAGTCCTAATTTCTGAATTACGTTTTAAAATCGTTTTTTTGAAAACAGGGATCAATAAGAATGATTCTAAATAGATATAATTTGCACATTTGTATAATTATTTTAATAATTATATAATTAATTACATTATTCATGCTAATGTTATATTATTAATACTATTATTATTTGTTTCCAAATAATCCAAAAGATGCTGATATAATTATTATTTCAAAATAATTAAAAAGTAATTATTAAATAGTATATACAATAATAGTAAATTTATTTCATAGTCCAGTTAGTAATTAAAAGTTAAATTTGTCTTATTTTAAGTTTTTTAAAAATCAGCTTTCCAAGCGAAAGAAGTTCCGAACAGTTTTCGTTGATTTTATCGCTTTCATTTTTTTTTGAGATAAAAACGTACTATAAAAGTGAAGAAGTTATGTTGTATCACATTTTAAAATGTGATGATGAATTTCTGAAAATTTAATTACAAATTGGGTCATTTTAAGTTACAATTCTCTACTTTTCGAATGTAATACTCACACTATTTAAAAAGAAATTAGTAATATTTTATGCAGATGTATGGCTTATGCATTCATAGGAGATCATGGTAATTTATTGCTTTTTGAATATTCTGAAGTTTTCTACCTATTTATGATAAAGACTTTCGCAAACCTTTAGAATTAAAGCTTGAAAATGTGTGATTAAGCGCTAATTAATTTTTAAATTACATAGACTATTTGTATTATTTTATTAGTTTTTTTCTTCACCATTAGTGCTAGAATTTCTTCTTGAATAAGCTTGCATTCGACATACTTCGTCAGTTTGGGTTTTTTTATTCCTACGAGAAAATCCAATGCTTGAGACATTTTGTGTAATTTGTGAGTGACTGTGAAGAGACTTCTTATAGAATAGATTGTGGATGTAGCAAATAAGGAAATTCATTAGCTAAATCTGTTTTTTCCTTAGCAGATAAAGAAGACGTATACGAAGAAATTGCATTAAAATTAAATTTTGACATACTGTTGATTCCTCTCTCGAAGCTAATCAGCGCAAAAGATCCAGAAGCAACTGGTAATAAGAAGCTCTTCGAAGAAAACCATATATCACAGCACAGGTTATGATAATTATAATTTTCCTCTGCCAATGAAAAATATATGATTGTACTAAACAATTACTCAAATCTCAGCAGTACTTTCGAAGGCGAGGAATTACAAAACAGTGGCATAGGAAACATCCCGATTTTGCTTGCCTTTAAGGAAAAGTTAGCAACAATAAATGCCAAAAATACTGCTATACAAATACAGGTACCAAAAAGTGAATTTATTGATAGATATCAGCACTAAAGCAGAAATAACATTTTTTAGATGTTCTTTACCATCTTATCCAATTTCTTAAACAAATACTCGTATTTGTATTTTTGTATTTTATGGTACTGTATTCACTTTAATCTTACATAATTACTCAAACTTCTGTCTTCCTCTTCCTCTCCAGTACACATTCAGTCTCCACATCCTCATCTGTTCGTTTTGCCAACTCCTATCTCTTCCTCCTATTACGTTCTCAACTTTTCTTCTTGCCAACCCGCAATGCTTCTTAACTCCCTTTTAATATATTCTTTCACCCACTATCGCAAAACTGTCATCCTCACTCCCTATTGTCACCAGAAATCTACCTACCCTCCCTTCTTTAATCATTAAGTTCTTTTTTTTCGTCTCTGTTCCCCTTCTATTTATGATTTGTGTTATTCTCTTATATAGCCTCTCAATCTTAGCATGCATGCTCAACCCACCTTCCTTTGCTTACTTCCTAACGATCACCTCACACTCTTCAGCCCTTGCTTCTAATTTGATCACCCTATCTTGTCTCACCTTTATTTTCGTTTTCCTGTCTTCCTCCTTTTTCAAATACATATAGTTATTTGCGTGAATATAAAGGCGTGAAGAACAATATATCTAATATGGTAACTACTATTGAACCTTACATTATGGTGAGCAGTGGTTAAATTTAATAATAGCTATTAATTTTTTCAGATTGTAAACAAATCTTGTTACACGGAAGCGATGGGCGAGCTTATTGGCATCGTTGCGGACGAATACCCACTTGAAAATCACTTTTTATTCAGATACATGTGGATTTAATCAAGGTGTAATGAGAGATTTATCAATATCTCAACTCTCGATCGTCTGAGCGCAAGTTCCTGTGTCCGAATACCGTTAGGTAATCTATAGTTAGAAAATGCGTCTTACTGTGAATTGAACCCCAGCCAAATATTAGATACATTAGTACGGACAAAAAAATTTACCGGACACTAGGGCTCCTTATGAGAAAAAATTGCCAGAAGAGTATACCTTCCTTAAATGTATTGCTTTTCAAGAGCCAACATTAACATCCCTGCAACTTTTAGATCGTCGCTGAGCTAGTCAAACTGCGAAGATGGAAATCAGTGACTTTGAAGTGCGTGTTACACTGGACGAGAAAACCAATCAATATCTCATTTCAACTCTCTCACCAGCTTCGAAGAATATCGCGAAAGCTGATGTGAGATTTATATCCGAGGCAAGGTGGGGCCAATCATTCATTGCTAAATCCATTGCATGTTCATTGCATTGAAATGATTCTGGAACACAGGCTTAACCTGCTTGTCGTAGTTTTAAACGAATTTATCTTTGGGTTACCAAGTGCGCGAACTGATATACACGAGCCTCTGAGACCTTGCAGCTTGTTGCACAGATTCCCTCAACGATGTGCATTTTTGATAACCTCAAGCTTGTAAGACAATACATTGAGGCAGAATGTTGTTCAAGTGGTTATTATGTTGAACTTGAATGAAGACAACGTTGCAGAACATGCCAATTTTATAGGTTGAGGAAAAGATATTCACAAAGAGATATATCGATAGTCTATCATAAGACGATAAATTTTTTAAATCTCGAAACTTCTGGAAGCGGCTGAAGAAGAAAAACTCGTGAAGATACTTTCTAGCGCCTACTAACCTGATTCCGAGTCCTCTGATTCCGAATTATATTGTGACGACGTTACGCTTGGCAATAAGCAAAGTCCTCGACAAATTGAGTTTCCAAGTTCAGAACATCGTACGTATTACTTCTATGTCACGGATCTCACGTGGCTGAGCAATGAGAAGAAAAGAAAGAAAAACGGCAATGGAGACCATTTCTGTAAACAATCTATATTAATTTAATTTTATGTTAAGGCTTTTTACCAGTTATGTAGTAGAATAATAAAATTTTGTAGTTAATGAAGAATATCCACATTTTATAAACCTGAAAAACTTACTCATATCAATACTTCCTATTTTTCATGCTCTTTATAAATATTTATAGTTTCAGAAAAATAATGAAAATAAAAAATTCTATTACATCCAGGAAATTTAGTTTTTCTCAGGCCCCACCATTGAATATCGTATGAAGAGGAATTAATGTTAATTAATGTAAATTAATGTTAATGAAGTTTGAGACATGGAACTCTTATTCCAGGCTCCTATTTCTTTAGAATTTTTATTTTTCATTTAGGTTAAGGTGCAATAAATGATATTTTGCAGATTTACTAGGGTCTTCTTATATACTGGCTGCAGAACACTTATTTTATCGGCCAATATTGTGACTTTTAACAACTCAGTAATGTTTGAATCGTTTCTCTAACCTCATCGTGATGTACGAAGTATATACAGTAACTTTAGGAAAATTAAAAGATAAGGCTTTACGTAGGAGAAGTACAAAGTTATGGCGATTGATGTATAGTTTCACATTCCTTCCTGTGTCTTCTGTGTCTGTTTCTGAAATTTGGTAATCATTAAACAAATCATGTACTGAATCGTACAGATTTCTCAACCAAACTCGTAGATTTTTAAATAGATCAAAGGCAACATTTAAAAACAGTTTAAACATTAATTTAACAAATTTTAATAGTAAAACGCAGACTGATTTTTGCGCGCATTAATCAAAAACTTTGGGTTTCGGTTTGCTTTGAATGCACAGTGACTAAAAAAAGTTTCTTGATCAATTTTCCCTGAGGATCTCAAGGCGCTATTTATTTCCCGCAGATCGCCGCCGAAAGAAACTAGAGTCCTTACTTCGAGGAAATAAAACTCATTTCACGTTTCGTTAAAAGTGGTATTAATAATTTTATTGATGAAAACTCCTGCAAAAAAAAAACAAGAATCCAACGACCAAATTCGGACCCCACCAAACAATCAAACACATTGGTGCAAACCCAAAATTAAAATACTATTTCTTGCATTAAAGAATTACTGCCGAGTGGAAAGGAAAGATTTTTAACACCGGGCAAATCGTTTAGGAAATACTTGTAGAATAAGTCTCGAAATAAAATTAATCAGATTATTACATTCTTTTGAACATGCGCTATATAAAATAGATAATACAAAGAAAATAAATGTAGAAAATAAATAAAAATAGAGTGTGAAAGTAGTTCTATTCAGATTCCACCATGGAGATATGCGATTAAATTCTAAATGTATTTGAAAGACTATCGATGCCAAATGTTTCAAGAATTGAGGAATTTCAGAATTATTTCGAAGATTTTAGGATATTTTAAAAGATTTCTAGCAGTTTTTCATATATTTCATGAATTTAAAGCGTTTTTAAGGCAACCGCAAAGAAATTATATTTAATGGAAATTTGCGGGATAGCGAAAGAGTAAGTTTACCAAGCATTTTCACCTTTTATAGTACAGTTGCATACATTACTATTGTTTTAACAATTAACTTGCACTATGTTGCAGTTTAACTTAACAAAAATATATAATTCTCAGTTCAATGATTGGAGATTTGTTTAGTTGTTTTTAAAGCCATCATACGGAAACGCATTATCTAAATCTATTTTCTGTTTAATCGATAAAGAAGACGTATGTGAAGAAATTGCATTAAAATTGAATTTAGACCTACCGTTGATTCCTCTTTTGAAGGTAACTAAAATAAAAGAACCAGAAACGACTAGCAGTAAGGAGCACCTCGAAGAAAACCATATATCGCAGGGACAGGTTACGATAAATATAATTTTTCTCCACTTGTTTATATCAATATGTTTACTATATTTTTAATTGTTTTCATTTTTATGAACAGTTGAACATATAAATCTAAGAGAACGTGAAACGTTTTTTAGATCCCGAAGGCGACAATTACGTCAAATGATATAGTCAATAAAAAATATAAGATTGTACTAAACAATAACTCAAGCCTTAGCAGTCCTTTCGAGGGCGAGGAATAACAAAACAGTGACATAGGAAACGTCCCGATTTTTCTTGCCTTTAAGGAAAAGTTAGCAGCAATAAATGCCAAAAATACTGCTATACAAATACAGGCACCAAAAAGTGAAATTATAGTTAGACATCAGCACTAAAGCAGAGATAATAATTTTTTAATGTTCTTTACCACTTCGTTTAGTTTCTGAGACATATATTTGTATTTTATGGTATTGTATTCAATTAATTCTTACACATTCACTCAAACTTCTGCCTTTCTCTTCCGCTCCAGTAGACATTCAGTCTCCAGATCATCTCTGCGGTTTGCCAAGTCCTGTCTCTTCCTACTCTTCCCTTCTCACCTTTTCTTCTTGCCCCACCCCGCAACGCACAATTCTGTATCTGCCGTTATGCCTCCCTTTCTGCCATATCATTTCGTCTTCTATTCTTTCTTTAGTCCCTTGTAACGTATTCTTTCATCCATTATCTCGAACCTATCGACCTCACATGAGGGGGAATTAAAAATGCTTCGGTAAATGTAGCGGAAAGGACAAATTTTGGATGTCCCTGAGCGAAACGCATGTTGCTAACATCCATGAATCGTCCTCAAAAAATTGCGAAAAGTAATCTGTCCCTTTCTTATGGTAGACCATATTGTTCGTGGTATTCGATACGATTGGCTAGTTATTGAACGTGGTGACAAAATATGCATAAAGTACATTTTGCCGCACCAATATCACATGATCAGAGCACGCATTAGTGTCAGAAGATTGGCAGGCTACTATGAGTAGCTTCGTACTTTAAGACTGCCTGCAGTTGCAATGGCGCTCAAGACATTGATCACGTGCATCGGACTTATCCTTCGAATTCATTGCATAAAAGCTCACGAGCCGGACTAACAAAAGAACACTGAGGACTTTCTCAAAATCCTCGAAGAAGATTCTAGGATTTCCATAAATAAACCGCCATTGGAAACTCAACAAAGGCCGCAAAGAAAAAGAAGTTTCTCTACCCACTCTTGGCGACTTTACATTGTTTTGCTATTTTCTAAATGGAAAATTGAAGATGCTCTTCTAAATTTACGAGAAGAGCATACCTTCCACAAATGGATTGCTTTTTAAGAGCCAACATTAATATCCCTGCAACTTTTTAATCGCCGCCGAGCAAGTCAGACTGCGAAAATGGAAATCAGTTACTTTGAAATGCGTGAAGCACTGGGCGAGAAAACGAATAAAGATCTCATTTCAACTCTCTCAACAGCCTTGAAGAATATCGCAAAATCTCATGCAAGATTTACATTCGAGGCATGTAGGGGCCAACCCCTCATTGCTAAATCCATTGCATGTTCATTGCATTGAAATTATTCGGGAACACAGGCCTAACCTGCTTATCGTAATTTTGAACGAATTCATCTTTGGGTTACTAAGATCGCTAATTGATATACCCAAGCACAGCATGTTACTCAATTGGTTATTATGTTGGAGTTGAAAGAACATGCTAATTTTATAGGTCGTGGAAAAGACATGCACAATGAGATATATCGATAGTCTATCATAATTAGAGACAATTTTTTAAATCTCGAAACTTCTGGAAGCGGGTGAAGAAGGAAATCTCGTGAAGAAAGTTTATAGCGGCTACACACCTGACTCCGAGTCCTCTGATTCCGAATTGGATTGTGATGACATTGCGTTTGGCAATGAACAAAGTCCTCGACAAATTGAGTTTCCAACTTCACAATAACGTACTTAGTACTTCTATTTCATGGATCTCACGTGGTTGTAAATAATCTGTATTAATTAAACTTTATGTTAAGATTTTTTACCAGTCATGTAGTAGAATAGTACCTGAAATTAGGCAAAATTTCTATCTCCTGTTTAAGTCCTCTGAAAAGATGCTTTTCATAGAAGGAAGCTGAGCGCACAGACTCCGACGAGTCTCACTCGTACGATATTACGTAAGTCTGGGAGCGCGTGGGCGTGAGAGAGTATAAGAAGGGCCGCAAAGTGAAAAATCGAGATAGGATCTCGCAGCTGCAAAGCTCGAGTTGAGGAACAAGAATTCGAGGAAGGGTATTTTTTTTGTTGAGATTTTTAGAGTTCGCCATTTCTGAGATTTTGTGACCTGAGTGGTAATTAAATATGTTTACTTGAAAACTTGAATCTTGGTTCTGCTTGAGAACATTGCTGAAGTGTACATAAATTTTATTTTGAATAGCATCTGCTTTCTTTTAATTCTTGCCTATGATCATTTAAATTGTGTGACGCTAGATGTCTGAATTTTCCCTGAGAATAATTATTAATTGACTCGTAGTTCTTATGATTTAGTGACTTATATTTGCGGTGGATGTCTACGGTTCACCGAGATAATTTCCTAGACAAATAAAATCGTTGAATTATAACGTTACATTCACTTGGCTCTGTTCCTATCTAGTTAGGCTAGTTTACTACCCAAACTATTTGAAGCTCCAGAAAAGAGTGAATATAAGCGTGGAAGGCATTCGAGCTTCTTGTAGAAAAATAAAGTTTCTCTTTTCCATCATAAAACCTTTATGGTCAGCTCTGGGACGCTCTGCTAAGCGCCAGCGTTTCTCAATTTCTGGGTATCGGTTTCTAGACCAGCTGTAGCGTTGAGTAACGCTCAACCCAAGCCTCAAGTCCTTGAGTGCTTGCGTCGGATAATGCTTTACATTTTCAATACACTTTTTATAAATTTTTCGAACATTAATCATTTTTCCATCATTTTCCAAATCTCTGCATTGGACCTCAATGCAAAAGCCTGACCAGCTGATCGGGGTGCTATGTGTTTGATTTGTTTCACCACAGTTTCCCTTCCGGATCGTAGGAGAGCAGGAAAGCGAGGGAAATGGTCGTGCTCTCTTCGCTAATGTTCACAGGGGTCCACTGACTCCTGTCAACGCGCAGGTTTTCCACGGTCGCTTGATCCTGTGTTTCCCAGCACGCTTGTACGAGCAGGAATCTCGTCAACTGCGCATGTGCTGAAAAACCTTCTCTTCTTAGTCCATGGTGTAGTCTTCCCACAGAATCTGACACAGGCTGGGTCAACTCACATGGAAGGCTTTGACCACTTATATTGACAGTTGCACCATCTAAAAGTAAGTCGCGAACTAAAATGTAATTATGGGTTAGTGCACGCATGTGTTTATTTTATTTTAATGTGTGTGCGAATTAAAAGTACAGAAAATAAACGATTTAATTCAAAATTATGCGAATTTAAATCGAAAAATGTGCAAATACTGTTTCCTGCAACATTTATCGGGAAAAATTTGTACAATTCTGCATTAATTCTTCCATAAATAAAGAAATATACGGCACATGAAATGTAACTTTTTTATGATATTTTATTCATAGTAAAATAGAAAAGAATAAAATCATTGATTTCATTTGTATAATGTGCAATATTTTATGATATGTGCGAAAAATTAAACGATATTATAATTAAAATTATTTTGAAATGAGTGAGTACAACTTCACTACACGACACGAGACACCGACCGACTCACAGCGACTTTTGTTGAAGATAACATAACCTTACAACACATTAGAATAGCGGGCTCGAAAATACTTGAACAAAATATACCCCCACTTCTGACTCTACAGTAGAGCCATCTAAAAGTAGGTGGATAACAACAAACGTATAAGTGGTCAAAGCCTTCCATGCGGGTCAACCCAGCCTGATCTAACAGCTCTATTACTGCGGGTGGTATGTGAACCTCCTTTAAATTCAACTCGCTGAAAATGAAAAAATACCAGTCATGAAAAATTAAAAAAAAAATATATCTATTGGGTGTGGATCCCCGAGGTTGGCTAGTTCGTAACTTTGCAGGTTCGATAACCTTTCCAGTAAATAACAAGCTGCCCATAACCACAATCTCTGACAAGTGATGAGTGTTATAAGAGATAGTTTGCTAAAATGTAAACTAAACTTCGATTTCATTATAAATTTTTAGATAATCACGAATAACATTTAAACAACAACCGAAAAATAAGGTTTAATGAAGTTTGAGACATGAAACTCTTATTCCATTTTAAACTAAGAGAAGGACAGACCAGTTTTTAACTGCGCAAAACAAAGGTGAACAAGTCATAAGACAAGAAGTTTATTTTAATCTGAAGACCATTCGAGGTGGTCTTGTCTAACATGATAAGCTTAAGTCTTCAGAAATAAACGGAATTCTTTTAAAGAAGGTGCCTAAAGAACATTGACATTGCGGTGAAATAAACTTATTAATATTAAAAAAATAAATAACAAGATATATAATATAAGCATTCTGTAACATTTAGAGCGAATTATTGATGATTCTTTTGTGGTCGGTGACCTAGAGTTCAGCTTGAGGGCGAAAAATATCGGCTTAAGACCAACAAGAACGTCTCGCTCATGGTCTTACAAAAAAATTTGTCTATGTCCTGGATAAGGTTAGCCAAAACGAATTATTTTTACTAGGGTTCTATTCTGAGAGACTTTTACTCGATGTTTACAAGAGGATAACAAGCGTACGGTTTCAATCTCGGAGATCTAGTGGTGTACCTAGCCTGTGCAATTGAGATGGGTATAATTAATAGGTAAATCATATCTTACTCACGCAGCACTTGCCAACTCTTAGCAATTTTACGTGACTTAAGGTACAAAATAAAAATGTAAAGCATATATTTTGTGAAAAGCAGTTTATTTTATTTGATTTCTAACGGTTAGCTTATATTTCACAAATTACTTTTCATAGAACGAAATTTTTTAAATTAAGAAAGAAATTGTGATAGTTATTTGTTTATTCTATTAACTTATAATTATCCCCAGTCCGAAATGTTGACTATTTTTTACCCAAAAATTCAAGTTGTTGCAAATAGTTTGGTATTTAATTATGAATTAAATTAATAGCATTTTTGCTCAAAAGTTTATATAATTTTTTTCGGTTCGAAAGGAAATATAAACGATTGGATAGCTTCCGAAAGAACGTTTAACAAGAAATTTCTATCTTGGAATCCACCAAGGTGCACCGGAAAATGTAGACTCCTTCAGCGCTCCTGCATAGATGCTTTTATGTTCTGGTACGTGTAAATAAATGGATGTCAGTGGAGGCCGCTTTATTTCTGTATGCGTATCACCAAATTCTTTAAGACTTGCTCTGTAAAGAGCTTTGTTTCTCCCTTTAATGTAACACGTGTATTCATGAACACTGGCGTCATCATTGTTATGGACCGATTCGTCAAAATATGCTTTGAAATATACTGAGACCGAAGTGGGCATGATTAGAAAAACGGGCTCATGTGAATTTTCGTTTTTTTCGGTGAACTGCATTTCAACCCAGGTAGGAACACCTTCCGAAAAAAATGTTTCGACTAGAGTTCCTTTAACGACATGACCACCGGGCTTTTCTAAAAAAATCTCGCCGTGCGGCATGGCTTTAACCGAATCACGATGTACAACTCGAACGCATCCTCCTGGAACTCTTCCATACTCCGGGTCGCCTATTAAGAAAAAAATGCAGATTTATCAATTTAGTGTACACTAGGAAAACATCTGTTAGGCAGATGGTCAATTGAGGAGTTTTTCCGCTGCAGCCGCTAGGATGCATTAGAAATTCTGATCCAAGTTCCGTGAAAATTAAAATTAGATTAATGAAAAAACTTTTTTTTACATAAATTATTAATAAAATGTAATGTATTATATTGAGTTTTGAAGCTCTAGGAAGGGCTTAAAATCGGACGCGCAAAGAACCGAGAAGATTTTGAATATATGTATTTTTCACTGAAATTTTACGGACTGACTTCATCGCCAGCCCTATTAGAACTGAGTGGTTTGAAAAAAATGCGTTTTTCTTATAAAGTCCACCTTCTCAATAGTGCCGCGATCGGGCATGCAGGGAATAACTTTTCTTGGAAAAGGTTTCCTCCGCCACTTTCACCCTCTCGAGCGCGCGCAAATTTGGGAAGCTTCTTCTTAATAGTACCGCGCTTGCATTAATGCCTCACTCAGAAATAAAAGTGTAAATTGGTATGAGGGTTCATCCATAAACTACGTTCCCAATTTTTGAATCCCCCCCCCTTGTTCGAAATTGATGCTATAAGGATGAGCACCCTCTCCCCCCACCCCGAAAGTAACGTAGGCTTTAGGTAAAACCAGATTTTACGTTTTACTGATTTTCTTCTTCATAGCAAGTCAAATTGCCAACATGCCTATATTGTCCACGTGACCATGCGATAAGTTATATACTTCGGAAAAATTAGGAATTTAAATTAAAAAATTAATTTTTGAGACTAAATAAATGAAAGTTATAATTTTAATTTCAAAATATAATTTTACAGTATAAAGAAAAATTTTGAACCTAAAACATGAATTTTCAAAAAAAAATTCTACTTAAAAAAACGAATTTTTAACAAAATTAAAGAATTCTCAACAAAAAAATATTAATTTTATACCAAAAATGAGGATTGTTAAAAAAAATTAGGAATTCTGAAACAAAAAGTTGAATTTTCAATAAAAAAAATGAATTAATAAAAAAAAGATTAATTTACTATGATAAAATTTTTAAAAATTCAAGAATTGTGAACAAAAAGTTGAATTTTCAAATAAAAGCAAACATTTTCAAAGAAAAATATTAATTTACTACTACAAACCACCAATTTTAAAAGAAATTCGAGCATACTCAACCAAAAACTTGAATTTCCTTCTAAAAAGTTAAAATTTTTAAACAAAAAGATTAATTTCCTACTAAAAATGACGATTGTTAACAAAATTTAAGAATCCTGCAACAATAAGTTCAAACAGAAATTCTACAGATCAAACAGAATTTGCTACAAAAAAGTGCAATTTTTAATAATAGTCAAAAATTCTCAACCAAAAACTTAAAGTTTCAAATTTAAGAAAATGTCAAAAAGAAAAAATAACTTGCTACTAAAACAGTCAAATTTTTAATAAAATAAAAGAAGTCCCAACCCAACAGTTGTATTTGCAATGAAGAATATAAATTTTCTGACAAAAAGATTCATTTTTCATCGAGAAAACGAATTTTTAGCAATGCTAAAAAATTCTTAGCCCGAAAGTTGAACTTTCAACTAAAGACATAAATTATCAAACAGAAAGACTAATTTAATACCAAAACATGTCGAATTTTTCATGACACTACCAAAACTGACGAATTTTCCATAAAATTCGAGAATTCTGAACTAAAAAGTTGATGTTTAAAATAATCAAAAATTAATTTCCAAGCAGAAAGATTAATTTGCTACCAAAAAGACGAATTTTAAATAAAAATCAATAATTCTTAACTCTAAAGCTGAACTTTCAACTAAAAACAAAAATTTTTAAAGAAATAATTAATTTTCTAACAAAAATAATCATCATCTGGAATTGTGTCAAAAACGTTACCATATGTCTTTTTAGACCCCCCCCCCCCCTAAAGTAGTAACATAGTTTATGGATGCTCCCTAATCTTCGCGCGGCATTATTGAGAAAGTAGGATCCGAAATTCGGGCAAATAGTGGAAAGTACAGGCGTGGGGGTGCAGACGGAACTCGGTTAAGTATTACTGGCACTATTGAGAGCGGCACTTGTAAGAAGCTAGACTCTATTAAAAACTTGACTTTTTACGAGTAACTACTTTGCCTAATTGTATGATCGTAAAAAACACTAAGACCAAGAGTTTTGTTGAATTTTTTATTTATTGCTTTTATAAATTTTTCAGTTATTTTTTGCATTATTTAACATAGCTTTAAGAGAACTTGAATTAACTTTTTTCGTTCAGGCACCTACAACGATTTACGTCAAAATAATAACTTACCAATTTTGGCAGGTTTTTTTAGGCTTGGGGGCGGAGATGAGCTAGGACTGGTGATACATGAGCTGGATGTGGATTCGCTCCTGGTTAACTGTTCGTACCCTTTACTAGATTTACTATTTTGCCCGCCTTGTGAGCTCAATTCTGTAAGAACAAATAGAAATTAATGGAGTTCTGAGCATGATCCAAACCATACATGATCTAGCTCAAAACCGTTCCATTTTTGTCGAACTCGCGCATACCAGCTGCATGGCCATCTTGTTTACTGTTGAAGCCGAAAAGCAAAAAATCGCCTTCAAATTTTTGTGAAGATTTATGAACCGAAATACTCTTTCAAATTTGT